>OZ023312.1:61724592-61735310 GCA_964007375.1 Ophion obscuratus | reverse complement strand
AAATTCCATTACTCATTACATTGGATTTTGTATTGTAAACAAATTCCATTACCCATTACACTGTAATGGGTAATAAACACTCGAACTACCCGAATACTTGAACTATCCGAACAGTCTGGTCAGTTCGAATAAATGGGTATTCGAGTACTCGGACTATTCTAATTGTTCGAGTAGTTCGGATATTATTAGTATTCGAGTACTCGAACTATTCGAATAATCCGGCTGGACGGGTTTGAAGTATCGAGTTCGTCAAGACCGGATAGTTCGGGTAGTCCGAACAGGCGAAAAAGTGGTAGCTCTAATATATATATATATATATATATATATATATATATATGTATATATAACCTGTATCAACGTATGAACTGGCAGTGTTATTAGCAATGCGATTTCCTGCACCTTGCGCTAGTGTGATTCGGACAAGATAGAAAAGGATTCATCTCAGAAAAGGATTCATTTCAATAACAGAGACAGCAATAATAATTATAATGCTAATGAATAAAAGAAGCGTGCACACTGTCGAAGCAATTTATGGCTCATTAGCTATCCATGCGGAGAATTCTCGCATAACAGTTTGGTTCAAAAAGAATGGAGGGTATGGCGCGCGTGCTGCGCCTGCGAACCGTAACACCGTCGCCGTCCAGCCATAATCACCACAATATTTAACGGCGCTCTGAAGCGACGTTAAAAAACGCACCTTCATCCCCGTGTCCTGAATTGTTTGCATACCATTCGTTAAGCACTTAACAATATGTTCTCAACAAATGTACCGAGAATAAAAATGCCGTTAGGCTTGCACTGAAAACAGACCTGTAACGATCAAATAATTTATTTTCACAGTAGGCCGGGTGTCTGATTTTAATCTTATACCTGATTAATACTGCTCCGATCAAGTATAGTAAATCAGGTATAGTAAAATCGTACTTCTGCAGCTTCTACAGCACTACATCTACTGTACCCATATAGTGAGATTTATTAGCATATATTGTACTTGTACGGTACCTCCACGGTATCAGTGCAGTACGCCTACTGTACCCATGTAGTGAGATTTAGTAGCATATAATGTACCTGTACGGTACCTCCATGGTACGGAGTGCAGTACGTCTACTGTACCCATGTAGTGAGATTTTTTAGCATATATTTTACTTGTACGGTACCTCCACGGTGTCAGTGCAGTACGTCTACTAAACCAATGTAGGGACATTTATTATCATCTATTGAACTTATACTGTACCTCTACTTTACAAGTATTGTACGGACAGCGTACGTTCAATGAACGGTTCAATTGTGCGTACCGCACCATTACAGTACTGTTACAGTACCACATACATGCGGACAGCGGTTTTTTCAATCCTTAACGGAGAATAAAAAAACGGGAAAAGCACGTTTTCAGGTTAACAAACAAATGAACAAATTTTTATTCGTCTCCCGCGCTACCCGATGGACGAATACCGGGTAAGTATCAAATTCTTCTTTTAAATGACCCATATATTAATTGCGTAGCGATGTCTCGTCTGTCGGTGTTCGAGGATCCGGACAATTTTTCTACACGCTGATCACGAGCTTTCCGTTGTTGCACAAACTTTCGAGCTCCTGTTCCTCTGAAAATACAAAGACGAAAAGGGAATCAGTTCGCGATCATTCTCGATTTCGTGCTCCACTCCGCCGCACATTTTCATTCCCAAAAATTAGTCGCGAAAAGACCGAGTACCAAGAGCGGTATTCGGCGGAAACAATTTTTCATAATAAAGACATTTAAAAAAAATAAAATGAATTTTCAAATCAACGGAGTACCGAGTTAGCCAAGCGTACAGCGTACTGCAAATGCGGAGTACGCCGTACCGAACAGTACCGGTAATGTACGGGTACAGGGTACCAGCGCAGTCGTATCTTCACGGTACCACCACCGTGGAGGTACACCGTACCACAGTACACGGTGGCTCCACGGTGGCGGTCCTGTACCGGTACCGTACTGCTACATTTGCGGTGCAGCGTATCGGTAATGTACCGGTGCCGTACGCACGTACGTGGAGGCCACAGAACCGGTACGGCCCACTCCACATGAGCGGGACATCTGCGGTACGTGGTTATCTGGGTATCGATAAGAATCTTTGGGAAAAGTATTCCGATCGATTTTTACGCGATGTCCCGATTCGACGTAGTCTCTTCGAAATATCCGCGGAACAATGGCACCGTACAAGAAGAACAATGATAAGGACAATAAGAAGACGAATACAGCGATAGAGAGCGAGCGAGAGAGAAACGGGCAGAACGACAAGAAAGGCAGAACAGAAAAAGAAAAAAATGTTTATTGATTTTTTTATTTTGCTTCGACAATGACATGTGTGTGCGCGATACTCACTAAAGTTCCGAAAAGTCCGAACGTATATCCCAAATTTTTACGCATAGCCCAATATTGAAAAACTTACCGTAAAAATCATCTAAAGTCAACAAAGGCCCCAACCGAATGCGTGGTGAACAGCTCCAATTGTACGACCCTCTCTACCAACGGAACACATCCGTTCGCTATCCCATCTGCGCTCCAACTCCCGTTTTCGCCAATCGGCTTCGCACGCGGACACGCCGCGCTGCAGGCTATTGCCAACCAGACATCAGCATCCGCGTCACTCCAGTGGCGTAGCGTGGGGGGGGGGGGGGGGCCGAGGGGGATATGGCCCCGGGCGGCGCAGATGTGGGGGGCGGCGGCGAGCGCCGCTCGCCGCCGCCCGTCTACAGCATCAGGCCATGGACATGAGATCAGATAATTGTATTGTCATCGGGACTACATAGCTACTTATGCAAAAATTTTAAGGCAATTGAACAAGTAGAAGTTGTTCAAAATAGACTTGCAAGATTTTACCTAAACAAATATAGGTTCTATATAGCATGTACAGTTAAATAATAGCTTATATAATATTTAATTCAAAAGAAGAAAATAAATTTCAATAATTCTACTCGGTACGATAATGGATATTTTATGCACACTTCACGTGCGTAAAACCGCCATTTTCACACCTCGTAAAATTAATTTTCGTTCAATAGTCGACGAAAAAACTTGTTCGTCTTTGTGTCACAATGTACTTTTTTCGAATGTCGAAACGAACGCGACCGGCCGCGGTCGGCTGTTATCAGGCCGCACGCCGCTTGCCACCGGCCGCGCGCACCGCGTTATAACACTCGAGCGCAGTTTGCCGAAGAGAGGAGTGCCGAGCCCAGCCCGCCCAAACGAAACGAGAGCGAACTTCACTGATATTGCTTACGCACCAAGTGCAACTGTATCCATTGTTTTGATTTTTTGAGATTTAATTTATTCAACTTTTCAGTTATTTAGAAACACGGTGCAGTGCTGATTGCTTATTTTATATTTTGATCAAGTTTCACGTGTAACTTTGTTTGATACTTACATTGTTTAATACTTATGAAGACATCGTCGACGAGTCATCGAATATATAGGTGTGTTAAGGTAAATGTTTTTTCTGTTTATTTTCAAACTCTTTAATGACTGCGTTTTTACCCTCGTACAACGTAATTTAGTCTTTTTTAAACTATAACAGCGGGTTGCATCAAAACTAAATATTTTACTTATGGGTTTATAAGACGTAATCGTTTACCGTAATGTAGAACTATCCACTGCGGTTGCATCAAGATTTCTTTTAGATTTTACGATTTACGAAATATTTACCTTGTCACTCTTGTGCTACTTCCTGTGTAATGTAAAATTGTAAGTCTGTCAAAAAAAACTTGGATTATTTTATGTAAATAAGTTTGGCTCAAAATCTAAATATTTTATTTCACAAAAACCGGGTACTGATGAAACGTCAGAATTTAGGTGCATGTTTTCAATTTGTCGCGCTGATAGTTTTATAAATACAATATCAAAGATTTATGACTTTCTGATATGAAAAGTATAAGTATGCGTATAATGTAAATGTATATATAATTTTTTTTTAAGTTTGATGTAACCAGCTGTAATTTCATTTTACGTGCTCGCGATTCATTGGCGATGTTATAATTTTTTTACAACGTTTTTATTAACTCGCTTTCTTGTCTGTCTATTTGTACGGTGCAAATTTTGCACCGATTTGAGACTGATTTCCGGATGAGGTAGCGACTTGATACTTTAAACAGCTCAGAAATATATGACAATGCAATATTAACTCGCTTTCTTGTCTGTCTGTTTGTTTGTTTGTCTGTTCGGTACAAGTTTTGCAACAGATTTTAAACATCGACAAATGACAGACATACCTTCCGCCTTGTTAGAGACGTACTTCGTCATGCTCAAACAAGAGAGATTGAAACTACCGTTTGTTTGTCGTTCGGTAAAATGTTTGCAATCGATCTTAAAACTGACTTCAGTAAGAGCTAGTGACTTGAAACTTCAAACACAGCTCAGAACCGGATGATAAACAGACACACTAACAGACCAGATAAATATAAATATAAAAAGTGTAAGAGAAAGAGAAAGTGGAAAAAATTGTGAAAAAATATAAATAAAGAGAAAAATATAGTTTTGTGAAAGAGAAAAATAAAAAATAAAATTATTTAAATACATTTTTTTAACCACTTTTTTAAGACGGACTAAAAGGTATTAAATAATTTCTCGTAGCCCCATACAGCTTTATAACCCAATGCAGATTGTCCAAAAAATGTGTGATTGTGAATTTTTCATAGCTATGAAAATGATTGTAAGATTCAAAAAGAAAAACGTCAACCGCGTGCAATAAATAGTTGATGCATGAATAGTTCAGCAAAGTCACTAACAATTTTATTGCCCTGCAAATTATATGAACTGAGTTTTCTTAACGACAGCTAGTCCCTGCGCTCCTTACTATTATCTATTGCATGCGCCCTACGTTTTTCTTTTTTATATCTTACAATTATTTTCATAACTATTAAAAATTCACAAACACACATTTTCAGGACAACCTGTGTTGGGTTATAAATCTGTATGGGGCTACGAGAAATGCTTTTATACTTTTTAGTGCGTTTTAAAGATGTGATTTTTTAAATAAATATTTTTTATTTAAATGATTTTTATTTATATCGTCGTTCTGTTTCGTTATAGCATACCTAAACATGAAAAGGGTAAGAGAAAGTGGTGCATCGTATCGAAATAAGAAGAAAGCCAAGGAAGAAATTCTTAAAAAAAATGAAGGGGCTATACTAAAGTTTGTGAAAGTTTCTTCGGAGACGCCAAAATGTTCGCCAGGGCCATCCGATGTGAGTTTTTCAGAAGCTAGTGCTGCCCAAAATCAAGAAGAAGCTGAAGTAGTTCAAGTACCCGACACTGATGACTTGCTAGGACCTGTGATTGATACTACGAATTTGTTCGCTACGCGTCCTTCCGATGCGATTGCTGAAATTGCGACACCAGATCAAAATGTAACCACATTCACTGGGTCAGATATTGTTGGACACGATATTGGTAAATGGCCTGAAAATATAACTTCAAGCATGCGATTGCTATTAATACAGCGTGGTCCCGAAGTCGTTCAGCACATTAATACAGACTTCGCTGAAGAGTCACCAGTACCACGCACGGTTCAGTCGGTGTCAGATAGGGACTCTATCACACCGAAAGTATTGTCAAGGCGGTTAACGCAAGAATGGTTTTGGCGCACATTGACAAATGGCGAAAAAGTTTTACGCACATGGATGGCTTATTCTCCTTCAAAAGCATCATTGTTTTGCTTCTGTTGTCGTTTGTTTGAGAATGCAAACTCACCGAACGCATCAAAGTTTTACTCCTCCGACGGATTTAATACTTGGTGGAAACTGAATCCCAAAGTCGCCAATCATGAATCAAGCGTTATACATAACCAAAATTTTTGCAAATGGAAGGAACTAGAAACAAGGCTTCGAAAAGGGCATACTATTGATAAAAACGAGCAAGAAGTCGTCGCACAAAACATTAAAAAATGGCATGAAATTCTATCTAGAATGTTTGATATAATAAGATTCCTGGCGAAACAAAATTTGGCGTTACGTGGCCACAGGGAAGATGACAGCAGTGCCAATAAAGGCAACTTTTTAGAACTGGTGCATCTACTGGCAAAGTACGATCCAGTTCTCCGAGAACATTTAGTGAGAATACAAATGGGCCAAAAAATGTCCCTTACTTATATGTCACCAGAAACTCAAAACGAGTTTATTGAGATCTTAGGGAATAATGTTCGCCAAAAAATTTTAGGCCAAATAAAAAAAGCCAAGTATTATTCCATGATATTCGACAGTACGCCGGATATTTCCCACAAAGATCAAACGAGCCAAGTATTACGATACGTGATGATTGAGAATCGGGAAGTACGGGTAGTGGAATCTTTTATAGATTTCATTGAAACAAGAAACAAAACGGCCGAAGGTATTAGTGAGATGATACTAAGTAAGCTCGCCGCTGATAGACTTGACATTATGAATTGTAGAGGGCAAGCTTATGACAATGCTGCTACGATGGCCGGAAGACACACAGGTGTACAGTAACGAATAAAAGAAATCAATCCTAATGCCGAATTTGTGCCCTGCGCAAACCACTCACTAAACCTAGTTTGCCTACATGCCGCTTCGGTGGAGGTGAATTCAGTGACTTTCTTCGGCACATTGGAGCGATGCTATGGTTTCTTCTCTATGTCCACCCACCGATGGGAGGTTTTGATTGCTGCTACAGGCAAGAGTTTGAAGAGGGTTCAGGACACGCGTTGGAGCGCCAGAGGCGATGCGGTAAACATGACACGAAAGCACTACAAAGAAATTTTGACCACGCTAGAGATGTTAACAGAAGCAGACGAAAGCTTCAACACACGGACGGACGCAGGAACTTTGTTAGTCGCGATGCAAACATTTTCGTTTCTATGTTTCTTGGGCCTCTGGCAACCGGTGCTGCGTGAAGTGAATGATGCCCAAAAGTATTTACAAACGGAGGGACTTAACGTACACCAGTGTGCTCAGAAAATAAGCGCGTTACAGACGTTATTGAAAGAGACACGAAATGAGTCCATAGACGAGGCTTTAAGTTACGCTAAAGGCTTGTGTGAGGAACTTGGCATTTCTATTGAATATCCAAGACGAGTCAGGAGGAAGCCCATTTTTGGCGACGGAAGTAGAGATGCTAGCTTATCGCATGAAGATGATTTAAGACGAAAAATGTTTTCTTCGTTAGATAGAGTAATTGCTGAGATTCGAGAAAGGTTCCAGCAGCTCCAGAATATTGCGGAAAAATATGCCTTCTTAAGGCCTGCAATAATATTGGGCATCGATGACGACGAGTGCAACTTCGACCAAGCTCCTCAAGATATTGACAAAGAAGAGTTTAAGCTTGAATGCGCGCGTCTACGAGCTTTCGTAGCTACAACGGTCTGTAAAAAAGAACTTATGGATTCCGGGCCACTGGGCTTATTGAGGTTTATTTTTGAGTCCAAACTTGAAGAAGGGTTACCTAACATTGTTGTAATGCTAGTTGTGAGAGAAGCTTCTCGAAATTGTAATTGATTGAAAATTATTTAAGATCTACAATGTCAACGTTGAGACTAACAAATCTAGGCATCTTGGCAATCGAACAAGAGATACAAATTAACATTGACCATTGTATTGAGGAGTTCGCGTTGCAAAAAACACGCAGAATAAAATTTTAATTTAAGAAAAACGTTTTATTTTTAATCCTTTTGAAATATTACAGATTATCACACTCTCGTTTACCGATATTTTACTTAGTTGCGAAAATAGGGGAAGGGGGGGCGGCAAATTTAGGGTTGGCCCCGGGCGGCAAAAATCCATGCTACGCCACTGCGTCACTCGTCTCCCTTCGGAGGGCGGGCTTTTCGAACGCTCCCCTTAACGCCGTTAAAACTTATTGGTATTCAACAATTTTTGATGAGGTTGCCCAAGCTACAGGTGTTCTCAACCGAACGTTGAGAAGCCGTTTTTGTTGAAAAGCACGCCTCGTATAACATGTACGAGGGTGGGGTGAAAAGTTTTCGGCCTGACGAAGAAAAACGATGTTTTAAAATTTGTATGCTTTATTTTTCAACATAATCTCCATCAACACTGATACATTTCTGATAACGGTGTTCTAATTTAGTTATACCAGTTTTAAACGTAGATTCGTCAAGCTCCTCAAAATACTGATTTACAGCTTCGATAACTTCTTCGTTGCTCTTAAATCTTTTGCCGCCAAGCCATTTTTTGAGGTTAGGAAACAGGTAATAGTCGCTGGGGGCTAAGTCTGGAGAGTAGGGAGGATGCGGCATCAATTCAAACTTCAATTCGTGGATTTTGGACATGGCAACAATCGACGAATGCGCTGGTGCGTTATCGTGATGAAACAAAACTTTTTTCTTCTCCAAATGAGGTCGATTAATTTGCACCTCGTGCTTCAAACGTTGCAATAACTCTGCGTAGTATTGACCAGTGATAGTCTTACCCTTTTCAAGGTAATCAATGTATATAATTCCTCTCGCATCCCAAAAAACAGTAGCCATAACCTTGTTTGCCGATAAAATTGTTTTTGCCTTCTTTGGGGTTGGTTCCCCTTTTCCAACCCACCGTTTTTCCTGTTCTTTATTTTCAGGAGTGTAGTGGTGGACCCATGTCTCATCAACAGTTATGAATCGACGCAAAAATTCGTTTGGATTACGCCTATACAGCGCCAAATTGTCGGTAGAAATGGTTTTTCGAAGCAGTTTTTGGTCGAGCGTTAGCAAACGCGACACCCACCTTGCACACAGCTTTTCCATGTTCAAATGGTTGTGCCAAATATTTCGCACACGTTCAGCTGACATCCTACAGGTCTCAGCTATCTCATGCACTTTCAACCTGCGGTCTTTCAACACTATTTTATGGCTTTTTTCAATCATCTCTGAAGTTGTGACTTAAACGGGCCGTCCTGAGCGAGGCTCGTCAGAGGTGCTCACACGACCCATTTTAAATTCAGAAACCCACTGCTTAATAGTTGAATATGATGGGGAGGAGTCTCCTAGTGCTGAATCCTACTCTTCTTTTATTTGTTTTGGTGTAAAACCTTTTAAATGGAAGTATTTGATGACAGCACGTTTTTCCAATTTTTCCATTTTTACGAAAACAACGGAAGCGTCTCGCGCAATGTGCTCTCAAACGCAAACTAACGTAGCGATTGGGCTGAAACTGTACATATAAGCTCGGTAGGAATGGTACTGTAGGACGCCGCTCCAAAACTAGACCTAGTGGCACCATCTCTTGGTCAGGCCGGAAAATTTTCACCCCACCCTCGTATATACCACGCGCGACTGACCATGTCACGGGAGAATAGACGGACATGACCGAGTTCCCGTGCGTAGATTTAAACGCACATTTCATTCGGAGTGTAATTGACTAATAATTATAAAAACAATAACTAGTATGGAGGCCTAATTTACACTATATTCGTTGATTATTTGACAAATGTATGTGTTACGCCCATAAAAATGCTTCGTAATGAACAATAAAATCGATTTCATTTTTCTATCAGTACATTTGCAGTATAGCGGTTGCCACGGTTCCGGTACAATGTAACGGAAATGTATTGCAAAACGGTGTACCTCAACGGTAGCGGTGCCGTGGAGGTACGACGTATTCCACATTTGCGGTACGCTATACCAATTGTACGCTTGGTTATCTGGAAAATACTGGATGGGGGAATCACCCTAATATATATATATATATATATATATATATATATATATATATATATATATATATATATATATATATATATATTGCGACGGTTTCGCAATATTAACTGTGCTCCCCCCGTTTCTGGCCACACTTGGATTATTCACTGAGCGCCGGGGATGGGGTCACTGGACTCGAACGGGGTTCGGAATAATCTGGATACGCCAAGTTGGTTTAGCAATATTTATTCAACTTAATATTCAACTGTACATAAACGAGATACTTATTCTAATACAATAGCTCGAACGCTATGACTCACGGTGCGCATGATCTCCCCTTACACGCTTCGCACGGTATTCATACGTCGCCGATCCTCGCATATCCTGTCCAGACTTATCCACAGTGGTCTTCGCCGCTCTGTGGGTACCGCGGTGCCCTTCGCGACCAACCCCCGGTAAGGACGATTCCTTCCCTATCGGTTCCCGTCCGAGTCTCTCTCCTTGACGCTGCTCGGCACGGTTCTGGTCGGTCTCTCCCGTCCTCTTACTCGTTCGCTCTCTCGCTCTGTCTCGCTCTCTCACTCTCTCTCTCCCTCTCTCTCTCTCTCTCTCTCTCTCTCTCTCTCTCTCTCTCTCTCTCCCTCTCTCTCTCTTCCTCTCTTGGTGATCTAGGAAGGGAAACCTTGCCACGACTTTCCCTAGGTTGCCCCAGTTCTGACTTCCGACTCAGGTTTGGTGATGGACGGATCGGGACCCTCACGACTTTCGCCAGATTACTCCGGTTTAGACTACCGAGTGGTCCCTAGGGTATTGGGGTGTCGGGCGCTCCTCCAGACAAAAAGACCCTTGCCTCTGCTCCACTCACCCTTTTATACTCGTCTTCTATAAACCGCCACCCTTGCTCCTCCAATCGCAAGGTTTTTCCCTATGATCCGTTTGAATTACGGCGCCTGACGACACTTCCTACCAATCGCATCTATCCTCCTTTCGCGGGTCGGAGTGACGACATCCTCAGCCACTCCTAGGGTCGTCCTCTGCTAATTGGTGCCTACCCCTAGCCTCGCCGTGCGCGCCGTCCGATAGTCGACCTCGATCGAT
>OZ023312.1:61659592-61719592 GCA_964007375.1 Ophion obscuratus | reverse complement strand
ATCTGGCGAGAGATTGAAACGTCCTTCGAGAGTCGGATATTGACCGGGTCCATCATCAATCGCAGCCACATCGAGCCGAGACACTTTCTAAATGATGCTCGCGTCCTAGTGCTTCAACATGTGCAAAATATTATCGGCAAGCACAACAGCGTTAAAATCAATATAGTGTTTAATGGTGAATTCGCGAGTGGTGACAAACATGCGAATAAAAGCGTCAACACCCGAAACTGTGAACTATTTAGCACAAGCGATTTGAACGAGTGGTATGAACAGCGTGTTATTGAGCCCACTTTAACATTACTCGATGAATTTCAAGAACGTGAAAGTGGCTGGACTCTACAGAAAATACTTAACCTCACGATAAATGTGAATAAGTATAATCCGATGCGTGCCGGGTGCTCCATATCATTGCCGCGGGAAATAATGTTGAAGAGGTCTGTGGTTAACGTCAAATCTGAGGATAACACATGTTTCGCATGGGCAGTTGTCGCTGCTCTATACCCAGCCGAACGAGATAGTGCCCGTCCATCTTCTTATCCTCATTATTCGACAGTATTGAATATGAAAGATATCGAATTCCCGGTGACGATACATCAAATTAAAAAATTTGAAGCTCATAACAATATATCGATCAACGTGTATACAACCACCACCAAAAAGGACATTGTTCCAATACGAGTCACTCAAGACAAGAAGGAAAAGCACATCAATTTGCTGTACATGCAAGATACCGAGGACAGCAATGTGGGACACTTCGTATGGATCAAGAACTTGTCGAGACTCGTGAGGGCACAACTGACCAAAATGGAACATAAAAAATATATATGCGATCGGTATGTAGTTAACATAATATATATATATATATATATATATATATATATATATATATATAGATAATTATATATGCTAGACGAATTAAACAAAACCATCTTGTTTTTTTTTTTTTTACAGATGTTTACACTACTTCGGGTCAGAGGAAAAATTGCAATCACACGAGATCGATTGTGGAACAATAAATGACTGTGCGATCCGGCTACCAAACGACACCAACAAGTGGCTCCAGTTCAGCAACTTTAGCCGGAAAGAGCGACATCCCTTCATCGTGTATGCTGATTTGGAGTGTGTTCTGGCAAAGACCGATGGGGAGAACCTAGCGAAAGACATGTATCAACACCATGAAGTATTTAGTATCGGATACTATGTGTGTTGTTCGTATGACGACTCACTATCTTCGTATCACTCACGCCGCAGTGCTGATTGCGTATCATGGTTTGTCGAAGAACTAAAAAATCTAGCACTGCGGATAAAAGAAACTTTCTGTGATAATGTACCAATGGTGCATTTAACACAGAGTGAGTGGGCTAGTTTTCGAGCAGCGACTCAATGTCACATATGTGAGAAACCATTTGCGCAAGAAGATGTACGCGTTCGAGATCATTGTCATCTGACTGGGCGCTATAGAGGCCCCGCCCATTCCAACTGCAACCTAAATTACAAGCAGTCATTTTTCATTCCAGTAGTTTTCCATAATTTATCCGGTTACGATGCACATTTTATAATCAAGGAAGTAGCCACAGCGTTCGAAGGAAGAACCGATGTGCTTCCAATCACAAAGGAGAAATACATCTCATTCACGAAGCATGTTGAAATTGAAGATGATTCAAAACACAAGATCCAAATGCGCTTTATCGACTCATACAAGTTCCTCAACACCAGTCTCGACAAATTAGCATCATTCTTGACCGAGGACAAACTCAAAATTTTACGCATACAATTCCCAACTCTCTCGACAGACGATTTCAATTTGCTGACGCGGAAAGGGGTCTTCCCTTATGAATATATTGATGACGTGACGAAGCTAGACGACACTTGCCTACCACCACGTGACGCATTTTACAGTTCCCTGACAGATGCTACAGTATGTGAGAGCGAGTACGCACATGCTGAGAAAGTTTGGGAGCGGTTCTCCATTCGAACGCTGGGTGACTATAGCGATTTTTACTTGAAGACAGATGTCTTGTTATTAGCCGATATTTTCGAAAACTTTCGAAATACATGCGTTGAGAGCTATGGCCTAGATCCCGCGTATTACTACACATTGCCCGGATACACCTGGGATGCAATGTTAAAACACTCGAATGTCAAGTTTGAATTACTTACTGACATCGACATGGTTTTATTCGTTGAGCGGGGTATACGTGGTGGTCTGAGCCAATGCTCGAACCGATATGCATGCGCTAATAACAAGTACATGAAGTCGTTTGATCCATCGAAAGCATCATCATACTTGATGTATTTTGACGTCAACAATTTGTATGGATGGGCAATGTGTCAACCCTTGCCATATGCAGATTTTCGATGGGTCAACGACGTGTCGAAGTTTGATCCATTATCCATCGCGCTAGACTCACCTATAGGCTACATCCTTGAAGTCGACTTGGAATATCCTCAATCTCTACATGATGCGCACAAAGACCTACCGTTTTGCCCAATACACGAAAAACCGCCGGGTAAGCGGGAAGAAAAGCTGTTAGCAACCGTCTGCGATAAAAAGCGCTACATCATACACTACCGGAATTTACAACAGTGCTTACGTCACGGGCTTCGCCTCACGAAAATCCATAGAGTCCTACAGTTTACACAATCCCCATGGCTGCGTTCGTATATTGAGTTGAATACCCAGTTTCGAACGCTTGCCAATAACGATTTCGAAAAGAATTTGTTCAAATTAATGAATAATGCGGTCTTTGGCAAAACGATGGAGAATGTGCGCAACCATGTAGATGTTAAGCTTTTAACAAAATGGGAGGGCAGATATGGCGCAGAGGCAATGATTGCGAAGCCAAACTTCCACAGCCGAAGTGTTTTTTCGGAAAACCTCGTGGCCGTGGAATTGCGCAATCTCGAGGTGAAATTCAACAAGCCGATATATGTGGGTATGTGCATACTCGACATATCCAAAACGTGCTTGTATGGATTTCATCACGAGTATATGGTACCTCTGTATCGAGATAAATGTAAAGTCATGTATACCGATACGGACAGTCTCATATATGACATTGAGAGCGATGATGTATATGCCGACATGAAGCGCGACATTGAAAAATTCGATACAAGCGATTATTCGGTGGACAATAGGTATGGTATACCGCTCGTCAACAAGAAGGTACCCGGTCTCATGAAGGACGAATGTAATGGAGCAATTATGACCGAGTTCATTGGACTTCGATCGAAAATGTACGCGACACGTGTCGAGGGTAAGAAGGACACGAAAAAAGTTAAGGGTGTCAAGAGTAGCGTTGTGGCTAGGACAATCACGTTTGACGATTATGCTCGATGCTTGAGGGAAGAAGTTGAAATGGAGCGGAGTCAAACGTGCATCCGATCAAAATTACACCAAGTATACACCATTCGCGAGACGAAAATTGCTCTGAGTCCTCATGACGATAAGCGGTATATCATACCTGGGACCTCGGATACCCTACCGTGGGGGCATTATAGAATACCGTCGTGAAAAGTTTTGTAATTTTTTTCCCCAACCTTGATGAAAAATTTTGTACATTTTTTATGAATATCGATGTACAAATCTCGTTAAAATTATGTATATATTTTGTTCACTCGATATTAAAATTATGTTTGTTATTGTATATATTTGATTGCGTAAGAATGGATCCATTATTTTCTGTAAATAAAGAAACGGAATTTGTATAATCCCATGTGTTTATTCTCTCTATCTATTTCCTCGTACCCACGTTCCACGAAAAAAAAGGGATTATCGACGGCGGGAAGAGGGGGAAAAAAGCAAGCCTGCTGTGGAGTCGGTCAGAGGCCTTCGAGGGATGCGGAGACGACCAACAGGTCAAGAGTCATAAAACACGCATATTTTCAATTTTCTGTATTATCGACTACAAATCGGATTCACTTATCCAACTATTGTAGCTATTATCGAACCCGAGCCATTCAACAATCATTCGATTACCGCGCTTCTTCAATGCTGCTTCAATGAGATAGATATCGGGGTGCTTGACACTAAGAAACTCTTGTTCGTAAAAACCTCCGGCGATCGGTTCATCTTTATGATCCTTCAAGTGGGACGTCACGGGATGAGTTTTTTTCCACACAATAGATTGTAAATATTTCTGTTGTGCAGTTTGGGGTGTAACCCTTTTCGAAAACAGTCTTAAATTTGTGAATTCTCACTTTATTACCAACGGTGAATTTCAGCGATCTTTCCATTGGAGGCTTATTGAAAATCTGCTGCAGTTGCTTCTCATTTTCCACGTTGACGCTTCTCGACTTCATCTTAATGGTGCGGTGTACAGAATCATTATATTCGGCTACTAGATTATCAAGAATATCGATCCACTTATAATTACCATGAAGACTAAATTGCATCCGCATCTTATTCTTCAATGCACGATTGAAACGCTTGCAAATGGATGCCTTTAAGTCACCATATGTTGAATACCCATGAATATTATACTTCGTCATGATAGCCTTAAAGTTACAATTGTAAAAATTCTTTACCACTCTCACTCGGCATTGGCATGATCCAGACGAATTTCGAGAAGGGGCACATACCACAAAACTTACCCGTTGATCGTGGAAAAGTATAATATTCATGGGTATTCAACATATGGTGACTTAAAGGCATCCATTTGCAAGCGTTTCAATCGTGCATTGAAGAATAAGATGCGGATGCAATTTAGTCTTCATGGTAATTATAAGTGGATCGATATTCTTGATAATCTAGTAGCCGAATATAAAGATTCTGTACACCGCACCATTAAGATGAAGTCGAGAAGCGTCAACGTGGAAAATGAGAAGCAACTGCAGCAGATTTTCAATAAGCCTCCAATGGAAAGATCGCTGAAATTCACCGTTGGTAATAAAGTGAGAATCCACAAATTTAAGACTGTTTTCGAAAAGGGTTACACCCCAAACTGCACAACAGAAATATTTACAATCTATTGTGTGGAAAAAAACTCATCCCGTGACGTCCCACTTGAAGGATCATAAAGATGAACCGATCGCCGGGGGTTTTTACGAACAAGAGTTTCTTAGTGTCAAGCACCCCGATATCTATCTCATTGAAGCAGCATTGAAGAAGCGCGGTAATCGAATGATTGTTGAATGGCTCGGGTTCGATAATAGCTACAATAGTTGGATAAGTGAATCCGATTTGTAGTCGATAATACAGAAAATTGAAAATATGCGTGTTTTATGACTCTTGACCTGTTGGTCGTCTCCGCATCCCTCGAAGGCCTCTGACCGACTCCACAGCAGGCTTGCTTTTTTCCCCCTCTTCCCGCCGTCGATAATCCCTTTTTTTTCGTGGAACGTGGGTACGAGGAAATAGATAGAGAGAATAAACACATGGGATTATACAAATTCCGTTTCTTTATTTACAGAAAATAATGGATCCATTCTTACGCAATCAAATATATACAATAACAAACATAATTTTAATATCGAGTGAACAAAATATATACATAATTTTAACGAGATATGTACATCGATATTCATAAAAAATGTACAAAATTTTTCATCAAGGTTGGGGAAAAAAATTACAAAACTTTTCACGACGGTATTCTATAATGCCCCCACGGTAGGGTATCCGAGGTCCCAGGTATGATATACCGCTTATCGTCATGAGGACTCAGAGCAATTTTCGTCTCGCGAGTGGTGTATACTTGGTGTAATTTTGATCGGATGCACGTTTGACTCCGCTCCATTTCAACTTCTTCCCTCAAGCATCGAGCATAATCGTCAAACGTGATTGTCCTAGCCACAACGCTACTCTTGACACCCTTAACTTTTTTCGTGTCCTTCTTACCCTCGACACGTGTCGCGTACATTTTCGATCGAAGTCCAATGAACTCGGTCATAATTGCTCCATTACATTCGTCCTTCATGAGACCGGGTACCTTCTTGTTGACGAGCGGTATACCATACCTATTGTCCACCGAATAATCGCTTGTATCGAATTTTTCAATGTCGCGCTTCATGTCGGCATATACATCATCGCTCTCAATGTCATATATGAGACTGTCCGTATCGGTATACATGACTTTACATCTATCTCGATACAGAGGTACCATATACTCGTGATGAAATCCATACAAGCACGTTTTGGATATGTCGAGTATGCACATACCCACATATATCGGCTTGTTGAATTTCACCTCGAGATTGCGCAATTCCACGGCCACGAGGTTTTCCGAAAAAACACTTCGGCTGTGGAAGTTTGGCTTCGCAATCATTGCCTCTGCGCCATATCTGCCCTCCCATTTTGTTAAAAGCTTAACATCTACATGGTTGCGCACATTCTCCATCGTTTTGCCAAAGACCGCATTATTCATTAATTTTAACAAATTCTTTTCGAAATCGTTTTTGGCAAGCGTTCGAAACTGGGTATTCAACTCAATATACGAACGCAGCCATGGGGATTGTGTAAACTGAAGGACTCTATGGATTTTCGTGAGGCGAAGCCCGTGACGTAAGCACTGTTGTGAATTCCGGTAGTGTATGATGTAGCGCTTTTTATCGCAGACGGTTGCTAACAGCTTTTCTTCCCGCTTACCCGGCGGTTTTTCGTGTATTGGGCAAAACGGTAGGTCTTTGTGCGCATCATGTAGAGATTGAGGATATTCCAAGTCGACTTCAAGGATGTAGCCTATAGGTGAGTCTAGCGCGATGGATAATGGATCAAACTTCGACACGTCGTTGACCCATCGAAAATCTGCATATGGCAAGGGTTGACACATTGCCCATCCATACAAATTGTTGACGTCAAAATACATCAAGTATGATGATGCTTTCGATGGATCAAACGACTTCATGTACTTGTTATTAGCGCATGCATATCGGTTCGAGCATTGGCTCAGACCACCACGTATACCCCGCTCAACGAATAAAACCATGTCGATGTCAGTAAGTAATTCAAACTTGACATTCGAGTGTTTTAACATTGCATCCCAGGTGTATCCGGGCAATGTGTAGTAATACGCGGGATCTAGGCCATAGCTCTCAACGCATGTATTTCGAAAGTTTTCGAAAATATCGGCTAATAACAAGACATCTGTCTTCAAGTACAAATCGCTATAGTCACCCAGCGTTCGAATGGAGAACCGCTCCCAAACTTTCTCAGCATGTGCGTACTCGCTCTCACATACTGTAGCATCTGTCAGGGAACTGTAAAATGCGTCACGTGGTGGTAGGCAAGTGTCGTCTAGCTTCGTCACGTCATCAATATATTCATAAGGGAAGACCCCTTTCCGCGTCAGCAAATTGAAATCGTCTGTCGAGAGAGTTGGGAATTGTATGCGTAAAATTTTGAGTTTGTCCTCGGTCAAGAATGATGCTAATTTGTCGAGACTGGTGTTGAGGAACTTGTATGAGTCGATAAAGCGCATTTGGATCTTGTGTTTTGAATCATCTTCAATTTCAACATGCTTCGTGAATGAGATGTATTTCTCCTTTGTGATTGGAAGCACATCGGTTCTTCCTTCGAACGCTGTGGCTACTTCCTTGATTATAAAATGTGCATCGTAACCGGATAAATTATGGAAAACTACTGGAATGAAGAATGACTGCTTGTAATTTAGGTTGCAGTTGGAATGGGCGGGGCCTCTATAGCGCCCAGTCAGATGACAATGATCTCGAACGCGTACATCTTCTTGCGCAAATGGTTTCTCACATATGTGACATTGAGTCGCTGCTCGAAAACTAGCCCACTCACTCTGTGTTAAATGCACCATTGGTACATTATCACAGAAAGTTTCTTTTATCCGCAGTGCTAGATTTTCTAGTTCTTCGACAAACCATGATACGCAATCAGCACTGCGGCGTGAGTGATACGAAGATAGTGAGTCGTCATACGAACAACACACATAGTATCCGATACTAAATACTTCATGGTGTTGATACATGTCTTTCGCTAGGTTCTCCCCATCGGTCTTTGCCAGAACACACTCCAAATCAGCATACACGATGAAGGGATGTCGCTCTTTCCGGCTAAAGTTGCTGAACTGGAGCCACTTGTTGGTGTCGTTTGGTAGCCGGATCGCACAGTCATTTATTGTTCCACAATCGATCTCGTGTGATTGCAATTTTTCCTCTGACCCGAAGTAGTGTAAACATCTGTAAAAAAAAAAAAAACAAGATGGTTTTGTTTAATTCGTCTAGCATATATAATTATCTATATATATATATATATATATATATTATGTTAACTACATACCGATCGCATATATATTTTTTATGTTCCATTTTGGTCAGTTGTGCCCTCACGAGTCTCGACAAGTTCTTGATCCATACGAAGTGTCCCACATTGCTGTCCTCGGTATCTTGCATGTACAGCAAATTGATGTGCTTTTCCTTCTTGTCTTGAGTGACTCGTATTGGAACAATGTCCTTTTTGGTGGTGGTTGTATACACGTTGATCGATATATTGTTATGAGCTTCAAATTTTTTAATTTGATGTATCGTCACCGGGAATTCGATATCCTTCATATTCAATACTGTCGAATAATGAGGATAAGAAGATGGACGGGCACTATCTCGTTCGGCTGGGTATAGAGCAGCGACAACTGCCCATGCGAAACATGTGTTATCCTCAGATTCGACGTTAACCACAGACCTCTTCAACATTATTTCCCGCGGCAATGATATGGAGCACCCGGCACGCATCGGATTATACTTATTCACATTTATCGTGAGGTTAAGTATTTTCTGTAGAGTCCAGCCACTTTCACGTTCTTGAAATTCATCGAGTAATGTTAAAGTGGGCTCAATAACACGCTGTTCATACCACTCGTTCAAATCGCTTGTGCTAAATAGTTCACAGTTTCGGGTGTTGACGCTTTTATTCGCATGTTTGTCACCACTCGCGAATTCACCATTAAACACTATATTGATTTTAACGCTGTTGTGCTTGCCGATAATATTTTGCACATGTTGAAGCACTAGGACGCGAGCATCATTTAGAAAGTGTCTCGGCTCGATGTGGCTGCGATTGATGATGGACCCGGTCAATATCCGACTCTCGAAGGACGTTTCAATCTCTCGCCAGATTAGGTCATGATCACCATGTCCTGCGCCCGTGTGTATGAAACGACTGCGCACACAATTCCTCAATCCTTCCAGACGCGCTATTTGGGCTATTAGGGACTGTTGATGTCCAATTAATAATCGCGGGCGCTTAATCCGGCTTTGCGTTTCCAGCCCTTCGATGAACTCGATGCATCGTTGCTCCCATGCGGTAAAATCTTCGATCGAGCGTAAAAGCACGGCTTGGTCATGTAAGATTTGCTCCATGTTGATGTGTATGAAAAAACTTCCACGATGTTAACAGACTGACTGCTTCATGCAAAGTGTGGTCAGATTTGAGCGGAGCGGATCATTAAAAAGGCTCTTCGGGGAAAAAAGTTCGGCCCTCTCTCGGGAAAAAACAGAGTTTTCCCATAACGCGTAGATTGCTCGAGGAACGCTAGACAAAAAACAGGAAGTCGGGATGGATCGGGTCAAAAGATTGTATGGGTCCTGCAGCTCAAGTGGTCCATCGGCGCCAACGGCCCTTGGTCCCTAAAGTTTATAGTTTTTCCAAGAAATCCTAACTTGTCGAGACCTGTCTAAAGTGTTGGCGAGACTCGTGACAGGAGTGGACACGCATGCAAACATCTTGACATTATCTTTTGGAATGGAAACCTCGACAAGAGCTGCGCTCAAGTGGTCCATCCGCGGTCCCTTTGATCCCTAAAGATTTTTCCCGAGAAACCTGTCAGGACCTGTCTCGAGTGTCGTCGAGCTTTGAGACAAGGCGGATGCAATTGGCATTGTCTTTCGGAATGGAACCAAGACCTCGGTTTTTTTTTTTTTTTTTTTTTAAACAGCGTTTCCTTGGGCGGTTGCAAACAATAAAGCATTTTTGTTAGGGATTTTGCATTCTTGAGTGAAATGTATCACCACCCGCTATCTGGACCGAATATTTAAAACGATGTCAAGTTGCGCCTAGACGGTAATCTGAAAAGTCTAAGATGCTCTGTGTAATACACCAGTTTAGTCTCCATGACCTTACGCTGTTCTGTAGAGATCATAAAAGTCAATGCTTGGAGAGCCTGGCCAGCTTTCACCTCCACGAGTGCACACTCTTCTGGATAGCAGATGTCTACCCCATAGAGATAGTTAAGAAAAAACTTTTCGTTTATCCCTGACCAGGATGCAGCATCTTGCAAGGTTTTTTTTTCTACAAGTCCCAACTAATGTTGAAAACCATTTTCACATTCTGTTGACCATCCCCCACCCTACTATAAGCCCATGAGGATCCAAAAATCGAAATCCGAAGAAGGATCGGAACAGCAGTTTTCGCCATTCCAGTCTTCAACCTCCGAGGTGTCAGTGTGAAAGAGTCTGAAAACGAAAAATCACTCAAGAACAATGTCGCGTCAAATTGAATTGATTGATCTCGTCGATGATGACATGGAGGTGGTGGTGAATATCGCTGATGACGATGAAGTGATAGTTGTGGCAGATGAAGTGGTCATTGATATCGCCGATGATGACGACGATGAGTGGGCGGCAATTGAACGGCTTGCACACGATGATATGGAATTTGCTGAACTGGAAAGTGATACCGAATCAGTGGATAGCGGGTTGGGCGATGCCTCAAACGAGGGAATTCATTATATGCGGGAAATAATTGTGGACCAGCAGCAAATAAATCGGTTGAACCGGGACGTGATGTGCTGTGTGAACTATGAATATTTTACCGAAAACGATCGGGCGATATTTTGTGTGTCGTGCTATTTCGATATGCGGGACGCGGTTGATCGACTGATCCAAAGATGTGGCCACTTCAGCGACCGATTCAACAACATTCGAGGGATCTTCTGTACCAACTGCGGCGGGCCGACCCACCAAATTTCGATGCGCGACACGTGCCCCACCTGCTTAAACTTATATTGCGTCGATGGTTCGTATTATCTTTAGTATGATTTAAAATATGATTATGTTTGATAGGTTAATAAGATGCATGCTTTATTATGTTCCAGGGTAATGGATCCACTGCGGATATTTGACACACACACACACACACACACACACACACACACACACACACACACACACACACACACACACACACACACACACACACACACACACACCAAAGATTTGATGTATAATACATACTATGCAACGTCATTGCTCAATTTAATTATTAATAAAATATTGTTTTAATGTGATATGATTCAAAGCATTATTTTTGTCTCCTCCCCCTTCCTTGAACATAAACACACACACACACACACACACACACACACACACACACACACACACACACACACACACACACACACACACACACACACACACACACACACACACACACACACACACACACACACACACACACGAACACACACATGCAAAACACTCATCGACGCGGGCTTCCCCCTCCCGCCAGTCGCTCTACGGACCACATGGCCCTCCACCGAGGCCTCCCCTGTGACGTCACATGCGTCCGGCGACCTCCCCTCGACCCGGTGACCTCCTTTTGCGTTAGAACCGCTACAGCTCTACTACTAACACCCGACCCCATTGACTCGAATTCCAATGTACGTGAGCACGAGCGTAAATCAGTCGAGCCCGTTGATGGTCGCGAGTTAAAAATGGAACGCGATTTGTCCGGTAGGAACGTACGCCAGATTCGCGCAAACGATTCCTCACCGTCGATCGTGAGATGGGCCTTTGAACTACTTGACTCACGATTTGCGGTGTTGTTATGAAATGATAGTGGCATGTACTCTCTACAATCCGCCGATCTTCGCGCGCACTCGTTACTCGCCTCCGTCCTTGCCCCGTCGTCGCCGATATCGGCCAGTTTGCCGATGTCGAGTACTTACACGACTGATAACGGACTGTCTCACTCCCATAGATTGAGCGACTGCACGCTGGGATTGGCCTTGCCCCAAAAGAGTTAAAACTCTACTGACCTCGACTTCCGAAAGCTGTCTTCGCACCATGATAAAAATTCAGCCATCCGCTGAACAAACACAAAATTGAGATTAATTGTAAGGTTTGTTACGCAGAAGAGTGGAAAGAATGAGTGGAGAAAAGATCAAAACGAACAAATATTGTGTGAAACGCACGCAAATGAAGTAGCTGACAAAACAAAAATATTGTAGGTACCTTTGCAATAACGTATGTGTACGTCTGTTGTACGACCTCTGCTTTCTTCACGCTTTAAGACTAGTAGTTGTCAATCAATGTTTGTGTTAATGAGAGTGACGAGACAAATTTCATAGTTATTCCCCAAAGTACGGGGAAAAAACTCAAGTTCAAAATAAGAAACAAAATTAACAGATCACATATGGCGAACCGAAATGCAAAAATTAAATGAAATCGCATGGAACTCGGTAATCTGCGGGTTTTGAGGGATCGTTAATTACGAATCTCAGGTCGAAGAAATAAAAAAAATGACGGGTCCAATATGGCGAACCGAAATGTAAAGTTTGATTCAATTCGAATTTGCGATCCTCAATTTAAACCTCAGATCCGTAATGAATGACCTCGAAAACCCCCAAACATCGAGTTTCGCCCGATTGCAAGAACCATGGAGCCTAGATACCAGGAGGTTCAGCGGCAATGCAAAGGCGCTGAAAAAAGCGTCCCCGAAAATGTCCCGAAGTGATGTCGCTGGGGTGCAGCGCGACTGACATATATAGTAATATATTGGTCAACGAGGTGAAAGTGATCGGATGAGTTTCTAACCTCACGACAGACCGATCGTGACATCAAACGTCGAAATATCCGCCGATTCATAATTTCCTCATGACGGTTCGGAAAAAAAACGCAAAAGCGAGAAAAGATCTCAAACTCAAACTCAAAATGGCGGCAATATAGTCCATCTAGAAAAACGTGTTTTTTTTTACATATAGCTTCACGGGAGAACGGTTTTATCGTAAAATATAAGACCTGAAACAAAAACCAAAAAAATGATATTATATATTATTAGCTATGAGACTACCTATAAATTTGCTTTTAATTTTTTTTTAAATAGCGCACTTTGGAGGAAATAAATCAATTTTTTGCCAAAAAAAACAGTAAATTGTTTATAAAAAGAAGTTTACATTTAATCAAAAAACGGATACGTACTCCCATAAAGAATATAATTGTGAAGCTACTGTCAAAATTTCAACCTCGAAATCGATGCATGCAAAGGTGATCGAGTAATCCGTCTTCCGAGATCGAAAAAAGTGGTTTCGAGAAAAACGCGTTTAAAGTTGTACGAGCAACTCAGCGCGCGCTCCAAGGCGCTGCGGCTAAAGCGATAATTGAACCTTTAAATAAAAAAAATTGCTACAGGACCAATTCCGTATTGTTTTTATGACACCAAAGTATTTTTAGGAAAGAAAACGTCTTTCCAAAATCCTAGAGTGGTGTTATCCCTTAACACTAATGAGGGTTAGGTACATCATCTGGGATCTGTCTTAGATCACACCCATGTTTAGCGTATATCTATATACATATAGGTTGCGGAGCACCCCAGCGCCATCATTTCTTGTTCTCGTTTTGGGGACGAGTTGAAAGGCCTCGCTGAACCTCCTGGTATCTAGGCTCCATGGCAAGAACTTTTGCATTTGATCCGCCATTTTGGACCCGCCATTTTGAATTCTTCCATTTTTTATCCCAGTTTCGCAATCAGCAACCTCGAAAACCCTTGAATACCAAATTTCATAGTTTTCTTATTTTTTTTTCGAGAAATTTCACCACGCGCTGATACCTGAGAAACCTCGATTTTCGTGAAAATTGACGGATCTCGATTTTCTCCAAAAGAACGGGGTTGCAACCCGAATAAAGAATAAAGGCAGCGATCTGCTATTTGGTGGAGTATTTCTACGTACCCTGAACTAAAAAAAAACGCAAAAACCTTTGGTGCCTCTGCATTTGTTGTAATGTTATAACATGATAAACAAAAAAGTGTAAAAATGGGCATTTTACACACTTTTTAACAATCAGTTTTACAATGTTGAAAACGGCTTCTGAAAAATACGAAAAATAAACAGTTTTGTAGGGGGAAATCCAAGCTTCCCCACGATGCCGGTTTGGATGCTGTGCGATGATTTGGACCAGAGTTATGACCGGTCAAAGTTGAAAAATGCATTTTTTCGTAAAGCTGCAATAACTTGGCAAAAAAAATAGCACAGAAATTGAAAAAAAAACCAAATTGTTGGGAAAGATACAAGCTTTGGAATGGTCGAAACAGATTTTCAAAAAAAAAAATTTCTGTTCCCCGTGTACCTTGTCAAACTCGAGCAAATTTTTTGATTTTATGTTTTGTTTTGTTTAACAACGAATTTCTTTATTTAAACGAAACGAAAAAAATTATTTATAATCAGATTATCAAAGTCGAAAGTTTACACTACAAAATGCTTTTTTTTTTCATTTTTTCTCCGACCATTTTTCACCGAGTTACAGCGGTTTGAGAAAGGGCTATTTTTCGTCGAAAAAATAGTGATCGCTTAATTGTTGCGCTTAGTGTATATATACAGAGTGACAATTTGGGGATGGCCACCTATTTTTAAATCCATTTGGGCGGCAATTTTGAAACAGTTGAGGTGCGCTTTTAGAATAGTTTTTCGGGAACTTTTCGAAAAAAAATATAGGGCTCATGTGAAAAAAAAAAATTTCATGGAAAACAAGAAAAAAGATTTGAAAAAAGATAAAAACGGCATTCCGCGCCGACCGAAGCGAAGTCGATTCGATTTTGAACACGGAAGATTCGAATAGAAGTCGTTCGAAAAATGTTGTGACTGAGAAAAACAATCACAAAATTTCGAAATCGAACGATAGTTCAAACGTTGAGTTTGACTTCCGTAGTATCTCGGGAACGGCGGAACCTGCGAACGGATTCAGCGGAGTGAGTAGGCGCTGGAGCTTCTGCTGCTGTGTTCGCGTCAGGGCTGTCATGGGGCCGCAAACGTCACCGAGAAACGTCAAGCCGCAGCTGACGTTTCGAGAAGCCAAAATGTGCTGACAAAGAGTTTTCGATTTTCATTCATTTTTTCAACTTCAAAATTGTGTTTTTTTTAGCAATAATGCGTAATTTATTTATTCACAAACATCAATTACCAAGGAAATTTTTCAAAAACAACTTTCGAAATAAAAATTCAAATAAAAAATAAATTCCGAATTTTTAGGGTAGTTTAAAAAAAAACGGTTTTTTGTGTTTGTTAAGAAAGTGTATTTCAACGATTGGAGCTGCAAAAAAATTAAAAGTTCGAGATTCGTGTGAAGAGAATCAGTCAACCGTAGGGGGGTATATCAACTTTTTAAAATTATTTTTTAAACTGACATTGAAAATAAAGGTGATTGACTGGTAAAAGAAATCGACCAAATTTTGTTTGACAAGAGGAGATTATCGTTCACGCGTGAATTTTTTTTTTTAATTTGTTAACTTTTTTTATTTGAAATTTTTTTTAAATTGCGGATTTTTTTTTTAATTTTTTCTTGGCAATTGATGTCTGTGAATAGAAAAATTACGCATCATTGCTAAAAAACCATTTTGAAGTTGAAAAAATGAATAAAAATTGAAAAATCGCTTGTTACGGTGATTTTTGACAGAAACGATCAATTTAATCTTCAGGGCATTAAGAAAAAAAAATCGCAGCGCTTTGCAACTTGGAGGGTTTTTTGGGGACACTTCGAGGTTAACAAATTACCCACGATATCCTTCGTTCATGCATTATATCCAAACTTATACCAAATTTTCCAAATATCCTTAAAATCGCAAATTTTCAACTTTTTTTCAGTCAACATCATAAATTCGAAAAAAAAAATTTTATCCACAGTCACTAATTGCATATCGTAGAGAATGTTTTGCAGTTCCCAGAAAATCGGAGACGAATTCGGGCCAGTAATATGGGGAATGTTCGCTCGGGGCCCCGAGACCCATTCCGAGCACCGATTTTATCTTTGATAAATAAACAATACTCCTACCGTCGTTCTAGCAGCATCGTCAGACTTTTCGACTCATTCTGACCGGAAGTAAGATAAAATCGGAGACGAATTCGGGGCAGTAATATCGGGAACGTAAGATCGAGGCCCCGAGAACCATTCCGAGCTAAGATTTTATCTTTGTTGAATAAATAATGCTCCTGCCGTCTTTCTCGCACCATCGCCAGACTTCTCGACCCATTCTGACCAGAAGTTAGATAAAATCGGAGACGACTTAGGGGCACTAACATCGGTAATGTTCGCTCGAGGCCCTGAGAACCATTCCGAGCACCGATTTTATCTTTGTTAAATAAACAATGCTCCTACCGTCGTTCTCGCAGCATCGTCAGATTTTCGACCCATTCTGACCGGAAGTAAGATAAAATCGGAGACGAATTCGGGCCAGTTATATCGGGAAAGTTCGCTCGAGGCCCCGAGAACCATCCCGAGCACAGATTTTATCTTTCTTCAATAAGCAATGCCCCTACCGTCGTTCTCGCACCATCGCCAGAATGCTCGACCCATTCTGACCGGCAGTAAGATAAAATCGGAGACGATTCGCGGTAGTAATATCGGGAATTTCCGATCGAGGCCCCGAAAACTATTCCGAGCACCGATTTTATCTTTGTTAAATAAACAATGCTCCAATCGTCGTTCTCGCTGCATCTTTAGACTTCTTGCCTCATTCTGACCGGAAGTAGGATAAAATCGGAGACGAATTCGGGCCAGTAATATCGGGAAAGTTCCCTCAAGGCCCCGAGAACCACCCCGAGCACCGATTTCATCTTTGTTAAATAAACAATTCTCCTACCGTCGTGCACGCAGCATCGTCAGATTTGTCGACCCCTTCTGGCCGGAAGTAAGATAAAATCGGAGACGATTTCGGGGCAGTAATATCGGGAATGTTCGCTCGAGGCCCCGAGAACCATTCCGAGCACCGATTTTATCTTTGTTAAATAAACAATGCTCCGACCGTCGTTCTCGTTGCATCGTCAGACTTCTCGACCCATTCTGACCGGAAGTAAGATAAAATCGGTGACGATTTCGGAGCAGTAATATCGGCAATGTTCGCTCGAGGCCCCGAGAACCATTCCGAGCACCCATTTTATCTTTGTTAAATGAACAATGCTCCTACCGCCGTTCTCGCAGCAACGTCAGACTTTTCGACCCATTCTGACCGAAAGTAAGATAAAATCGGAGACGAATTCGGGGCAGTATTATCGGGAATGTTCGGTCGAGGCCCCGAGAACAATTCCTAGCACCGATTTTATCTTTGTTAAATAAACAATTCTCCTACCGTCGTTCTCGCAGCATCGTCAGACTTGTCGACCCATTCTGACCGGAAGTGAGATAAAATTGGAGACGAATTCGGCGCATTATTATCGGGAATGTTCGCTCGAGGCCCCGAGAACCATTCCGAGCACCGATTTTATGTTTGTTAAATAAACAATTCTCCTACCGTCGTTCTCGCAGCATCGTCAGACTTGTCGACCCATTCTGACCGGAAGTAAGATAAAATCGGAGACGATTTCGGGACAGTAGTATCGGGAATGTTCGCTCGAGGCCCCGAGAACCATTCCGAGCACCGATTTTATCTTGGTTAAATAAAAAATTCTCCTACCGTCGTTCACGCAGCATCGTCAGACTTGTCGACTCATTCTGACCGGAAGTAAGATAAAATCGGAGACGAATTCGGGGCAGTAATATCGGGAACGTACGATCGAGGCCCGGAGAACCATTCCGATCTACGATTTTATCTTTGTTCAATAAACAATGCCCCTACCGTCGTTCTCGCACCATCGTCAGAATGCTCGACCCATTCTGACCGGAAGCAAGATAAAATCGGAGACAATTTCGGGGCAGTAATATCGGGAATTTCCGATCGAGGCCCCGAAAACTATTCCGAGCACCGATGTTATCTTTGTTAAATAAACAATGCTCCAATCGTCGTTCTCGCTGCATCGTCAGACTTTTCGACCTATTCTGACCGGAAGTAAGATAAAATCGGAGACGAAGTCGGGCCAGTAATATCGGGAAAGTTCGCTCGAGGCCCCGAGAACCATCCCGAGCACAGATTTTATCTTTCTTCAATAAGCAATGCCCCTACCGTCGTTCTCGCACCATCGCCAGAATGCTCGACCCATTCTGACCGGAAGTAAGATAAAATCGGAGACGATTCGCGGTAGTAATATCGGGAATTTCCGATCGAGGCCCCGAAAACTATTCCGAGCACCGATTTTATCTTTGTTAAATAAACAATGCTCCAATCGTCGTTCTCGCTGCATCTTTAGACTTCTTGCCTCATTCTGACCGGAAGTAGGATAAAATCGGAGACGAATTCGGGCCAGTAATATCGGGAAAGTTCCCTCGAGGCCCCGAGAACCACCCCGAGCACCGATTTCATCTTTGTTAAATAAACAATTCTCCTACCGTCGTGCACGCAGCATCGTCAGATTTGTCGACCCCTTCTGGCCGGAAGTAAGATAAAATCGGAGACGATTTCGGGGCAGTAATATCGGGAATGTTCGCTCGAGGCCCCGAGAACCATTCCGAGCACCGATTTTATCTTTGTTAAATAAACAATGCTCCGACCGTCGTTCTCGTTGCATCGTCAGACTTCTCGACCCATTCTGACCGGAAGTAAGATAAAATCGGTGACGATTTCGGAGCAGTAATATCGGCAATGTTCGCTCGAGGCCCCGAGAACCATTCCGAGCACCCATTTTATCTTTGTTAAATAAACAATGCTCCTACCGCCGTTCTCGCAGCAACGTCAGACTTTTCGACCCATTCTGACCGAAAGTAAGATAAAATCGGAGACGAATTCGGGGCAGTATTATCGGGAATGTTCGGTCGAGGCCCCGAGAACAATTCCTAGCACCGATTTTATCTTTGTTAAATAAACAATTCTCCTACCGTCGTTCTCGCAGCATCGTCAGACTTGTCGACCCATTCTGACCGGAAGTGAGATAAAATTGGAGAGGAATTCGGCGCATTATTATCGGGAATGTTCGCTCGAGGCCCCGAGAACCATTCCGAGCACCGATTTTATGTTTGTTAAATAAACAATTCTCCTACCGTCGTTCTCGCAGCATCGTCAGACTTGTCGACCCATTCTGACCGGAAGTAAGATAAAATCGGAGACGATTTCGGGGCAGTAGTATCGGGAATGTTCGCTCGAGGCCCCGAGAACCATTCCGAGCACCGATTTTATCTTGGTTAAATAAAAAATTCTCCTACCGTCGTTCACGCAGCATCGTCAGACTTGTCGACTCATTCTGACCGGAAGTAAGATAAAATCGGAGACGAATTCGGGGCAGTAATATCGGGAACGTACGATCGAGGCCCGGAGAACCATTCCGATCTACGATTTTATCTTTGTTCAATAAACAATGCCCCTACCGTCGTTCTCGCACCATCGTCAGAATGCTCGACCCATTCTGACCGGAAGCAAGATAAAATCGGAGACAATTTCGGGGCAGTAATATCGGGAATTTCCGATCGAGGCCCCGAAAACTATTCCGAGCACCGATGTTATCTTTGTTAAATAAACAATGCTCCAATCGTCGTTCTCGCTGCATCGTCAGACTTTTCGACCCATTCTGACCGGAAGTAAGATAAAATCGGAGACGAATTCGGGCCAGTAATATCGGGAAAGTTCGCTCGAGGCCCCGAGAACCATCCCGAGCACAGATTTTATCTTTCTTCAATAAGCAATGCCCCTACCGTCGTTCTCGCACCATCGCCAGAATGCTCGACCCATTCTGACCGGAAGTAAGATAAAATCGGAGACGATTCGCGGTAGTAATATCGGGAATTTCCGATCGAGGCCCCGAAAACTATTCCGAGCACCGATTTTATCTTTGTTAAATAAACAATGCTCCAATCGTCGTTCTCGCTGCATCTTTAGACTTCTTGCCTCATTCTGACCGGAAGTAGGATAAAATCGGAGACGAATTCGGGCCAGTAATATCGGGAAAGTTCCCTCGAGGCCCCGAGAACCACCCCGAGCACCGATTTCATCTTTGTTAAATAAACAATTCTCCTACCGTCGTGCACGCAGCATCGTCAGATTTGTCGACCCCTTCTGGCCGGAAGTAAGATAAAATCGGAGACGATTTCGGGGCAGTAATATCGGGAATGTTCGCTCGAGGCCCCGAGAACCATTCCGAGCACCGATTTTATCTTTGTTAAATAAACAATGCTCCGACCGTCGTTCTCGTTGCATCGTCAGACTTCTCGACCCATTCTGACCGGAAGTAAGATAAAATCGGTGACGATTTCGGAGCAGTAATATCGGCAATGTTCGCTCGAGGCCCCGAAAACCATTCCGAGCACCCATTTTATCTTTGTTAAATAAACAATGCTCCTACCGCCGTTCTCGCAGCAACGTCAGACTTTTCGACCCATTCTGACCGAAAGTAAGATAAAATCGTAGACGAATTCGGGGCAGTATTATCGGGAATGTTCGGTCGAGGCCCCGAGAACAATTGCTAGCACCGATTTTATCTTTGTTAAATAAACAATTCTCCTACCGTCGTTCTCGCAGCATCGTCAGACTTGTCGACCCATTCTGACCGGAAGTGAGATAAAATTGGAGACGAATTCGGCGCATTATTATCGGGAATGTTCGCTCGAGGCCCCGAGAACCATTCCGAGCACCGATTTTATGTTTGTTAAATAAACAATTCTCCTACCGTCGTTCTCGCAGCATCGTCAGACTTGTCGACCCATTCTGACCGGAAGTAAGATAAAATCGGAGACGATTTCGGGGCAGTAGTATCGGGAATGTTCGCTCGAGGCCCCGAGAACCATTCCGAGCACCGATTTTATCTTGGTTAAATAAAAAATTCTCCTACCGTCGTTCACGCAGCATCGTCAGACTTGTCGACTCATTCTGACCGGAAGTAAGATAAAATCGGAGACGAATTCGGGGCAGTAATATCGGGAACGTACGATCGAGGCCCGGAGAACCATTCCGATCTACGATTTTATCTTTGTTCAATAAACAATGCCCCTACCGTCGTTCTCGCACCATCGTCAGAATGCTCGACCCATTCTGACCGGAAGCAAGATAAAATCGGAGACAATTTCGGGGCAGTAATATCGGGAATTTCCGATCGAGGCCCCGAAAACTATTCCGAGCACCGATGTTATCTTTGTTAAATAAACAATGCTCCAATCGTCGGTCTCGCTGCATCGTCAGACTTTTCGACCCATTCTGACCGGAAGTAAGATAAAATCGGAGACGAATTCGGGCCAGTAATATCGGGAAAGTTCGCTCGAGGCCCCGAGAACCATCCCGAGCACCGATTTTATCGTTGTTCAATAAACAATTCTGCTACCGTCGTTTTCGCAGCATCGTTAGACTTGTCGACCCATTCTGACCAGAAGTAAGATAAAATCGGACACGATTTCGGGGCAGTAATATCAGAAATGTTCGCTCGAGGCACCGAGAACCATTCCGAGCACCGATTTTATCTTTGTTAAATAAACAATGCTCCGACCATCGTCCTCGCTGCATAGTCAGACTTCTCGACCAATTCTGACCGGAAGTAAGATAAAATCGGTGACGATTTCGGGTCAGTAACATCGGGAATGTTTGCTCGAGGCCCCGAGAACTATTCCGATCTACGATTTTATCTTTGTTCAATAAACAATGCCCCTACCGTCGTTCTCGCACCATCGTCAGAATGCTCGACGCATTCTGAGCGGAAGTAAGATAAAATCGGAGACGATTTCGGGGCAGTAAAATGGGGAATTTCCGATCGAGGCCCCGAAAACTATTCCGAGCACCGATATTATCTTTGTTAAATAAACAATGCTCCAATCGTCGTTCTCGCTGCATCGTCAGACTTGTCGACCCATTCTGACCGGAAGTAAGATAAAATCGGAGACGAATTCGGGCCAGTAATATCGGGAAAGTTCGCTCGAGGCCCCGAGAACCATCCTGAGCACCGATTTTATCGTTGTTCAATAAACAATTCTGCTACCGTCGTTTTCGCAGCATCGTTAGACTTGTCGACCCATTCTGACCAGAAGTAAGATAAAATCGGACACGATTTCGGGGCAGTAATATCAGAAATGTTCGCTCGAGGCCCCGAGAACTATTCCGATCTACGATTTTATCTTTGTTCAATAAACAATGCCCCTACCGTCGTTCTCGCACCATCGTCAGAATGCTCGACCCATTCTGACCGGAAGTAAGATAAAATCGGAGACGATTTCGGGGCAGTAAAATCGGGAATTTCCGATCGAGCCCCCGAAAACTATTCCGAGCACTGATATTATCTTTGTTAAATAAACAATGCTCCAATCGTCGTTCTCGCTGCATCGTCAGACTTTTCGACCCATTCTGACCGGAAGTAAGATCAAATCGGAGACGAATTCGGGCCAGTAATATCGGGAAAGTTCGCTCGAGGCCGCGAGAACCATCCCGAGCACCGATTTTATCTTTGTTCAATAAACAATTCTCCTACCGTCGTTTTCGCAGCATCGTCAGACTTGTCGACCCATTCTGACCGGAAGTAAGATAAAATCGGAGACGATTTCGGGGCAGTAACATCAGGAATGTTCGCTCGAGGCACCGAGAACCATTCCGAGCACTGATTTTATCTTTGTTAAATAATCAATGCTCCGACCGTCGTTCTCGCTGCATAGTCAGACTTCTCAACCCATTCTGACCGGAAGTAAGATAAAATCGGTGACGATTTCGGGGCAGTAATATCGGGAATGTTCGCTCGAGGCCCCGAGAAGCATTCCGAGCACCGATTTTATCTTGGTTAAACAAACAATTCTCCTACTGTCGTTCTCGCAGCATCGTCAGACTTGTCGACCCATTCTGACCGGAAGTAAGATAAAATCGGAGACGAATTCGGGGCAGAAATATCGGGAACGTACGATCGAGGCCCCAAGAACCATTCCGATCTACGATTTTATCTTTGTTCAATAAACAATGCCCCTACCGTCGTTCTCGCACCATCATCAGAATGCTCGACCCATTCTGACCGGAAGTAAGATAAAATCGGAGACGATTTCGGGGCAGTAAAATCGGGAATTTCCGATCGAGGCCCCGAAAACTATTCCGAGCACTGATATTATCTTTGTTAAATAAACAATGCTCCAATCGTCGTTCTCGCTGCATCGTCAGACTTTTCGACCCATTCTGACCGGAAGTAGGATAAAATCGGAGACGAATTCGGGCCAGTAATATCGGGAAATTCGCTCGAAGCCCCGAGAACCATCCCGAGCACCGATTTTATCTTTGTTCAATAAACAATTCTCCTACCGTCGTTTTCGCAGCATCGTCAGACTTGTCGACCCATTCTGACCGGAAATAAGATAAAATCGGAGACGATTTCGGGGCAGTACCATCAGGAACGTTCGCTCGAGGCACCGAGAACCACTTCGAGCACCGATTTTATCTTTGTTAAATAAACAATGCTCCGACCGTCGTTCTCGCTGCATAGTCAGACTTCTCGACCCATTCTGACCGGAAGTAAGATAAAATCGGTGACGATTTCGGGGCAGTAATATCGGGAATGTTCGCTCGAGGCCCCGAGAACCATTCGGAGCATCGATTTTATCTTGGTTAAATAAACAATTCTCCTACCGTCGTTCTCGCAGCATCGTCAGAATGCTCGACCCATTCTGACCGGAAATAAGATAAAATCGGAGACGATTTCGGGGCAGTAATATCGGGAATTTCCGATCGAGGCCCCGAAAACTATTCCGAACACCGATTTTACCTTTGTTAAATAAACAATGCTCCAATTGTCGTTCTCGCTGCATCTTTAGACTTCTTGCCCCATTCTGACCGGAAGTAAGATATAATCGGTGACGATTTCGGGGCAGTCATATCGGGAATGTTTGCTCAAGGCCCCGAGAACCATTCCGAGCACCGATTTTATCTTGGGTAAATAAACAATTCTCCTACCGTCTTTCTCGCAGCATCGTCAGACTTGTCGACCTATTCTGACCGGAAGTAAGATAAAATCGGTGACGATTTCGGGGCACTAATATCGGGAACGTACGATCGAGGCCCCGAGAACCATTCCGATCTACGATTATATCTTTGTTCAATAAACAATGCCCCTACCGTCGTTCTCGCGCCAACGTCAGAATGCTCGACTCATTCTGACCGGAAGTAAGATAAAATCGGTGACGATTTCGGGGCAGTATTATCGGGAATGTTAACTCGAGGCCCCGAGAACTATTCCGAGCACCGATTTTATCTTTGTTAAATAAACAATGCTCCTACCGCCGTTCTCGCAGCATCGGCAGACTTTTCGACCCATTCTGACCGGAAGTAAGATAAAATCGGAGACGAATTCGGGGCAGTATTATCGGGAATGTTCACTCGAGGCCCCGAGAACCATTCCGAGCACCAATTTTATCTTTGTTAAGTAAACAATGCTCCTACCGCCGTTCTCGCAGCATCGTCAGACTTTTCGACCCATTCTGACCGGAAGTAAGATAAAATCTTTGTTAAATAAACAATTCTCCTACCGTCGTTTTCGCAGCATCGTCAGACTTGTCGACCCATTCTGACCGGAAGTAAGATAAAATCGGTGACGATTTCGGGGCATTAATATCGGGAACGTACGATCGAGGCCCCGAGAACCATTCCGATCTACGATTTTATCTTTGTTCAATAAACAATGCCCCTACCGTCGTTCTCGCGCCATCGTCAGAATGCTCGACTCATTCTGACCGGAAGTAAGATAAAATCGGTGACGATTTCGGGGCAGGATTATCGGGAATGTTAACTCGAGGCCCCGAGAACAATTCCGAGCACCGATTTTATATTTGTTACATAAACAATGCTCCTACCGCCGTTCTCGCAGCATCGGCAGACTTTTCGACCCATTCTGACCAGAAGTAAGATAAAATCGGAGACGACTTCGGGGCAGTAACATCGGTAATGTTCGCTCGAGGCCCTGAGAACCATTCCGAGCACCGATTTTATCTTGGTTCAATAAACAATGCGCCGACCGTCGTTCTCGTAGTATCGTCAGACTTTTCGACCCATTCTGACCGGAAGTAAGATAAAATCGGAGACGATTTCGGGGCAGTAATATCGGGAATGTTCGCTCGAGGCACCGAGAACAAATCCGAGCACCGATTTTATCTTTGTTAAATAAACAATGCTCCGACCGTCGTTCTCGCAGCATTGTCAGACTTCTCGACCCATTCTGACCGGAAGTAAGATAAAATCGGAGACGAATTCGGGCAGTAATATCGGGAATTTCCGATCGAGGCCCCGAAAACTATTCCGAGCACCGATTTTGTCTTTGTTAAATAAACAATGCTCCAATCGTCGTTCTCGCTGCATCGTCAGACTTTTCAACCCATTCTGACCGGAAGTAGGATAAAATCGGAGACGAATTCGGGCCAGTAATATCGGGAAATTTGGCTCGAAGCCCCGAGAACCATCCCGAGCACCGATTTTATCTTAGTTCAATAAACAATTCTCCTACCGTCGTTTTCGCAGCGTCGTCAGACTTGTCGACCCATTCTGACCGGAAGTCAGATAAAATCGTAGACGATTTCGGGGCAGTACCATCAGGAATGTTCGCTCGAGGCACCGAGAACCACTCCGAGCACCGATTTTATCTTTGTTAAATAAACAATGCTCCGACCGTCGTTCTCGCTGCATAGTCAGACTTCTCGACCCATTCTGACCGGAAGTAAGATAAAATCGGTGACGATTTCGGGGCAGTAATATCGGGAATGTTCGCTCGGGGCCCCGAGAACCATTCCGAGCACCGATTTTATCTTGGTTAAATAAACAATTCTCCTACCGTCGTTCTCGCAGCATCGTCAGAATGCTCGACCCATTCTGACCGGAAATAAGATAAAATCGGAGACGATTTCGGGGCAGTAATATCGGGAATTTCCGATCGAGGCCCCGAAAACTATTCCGAACACCGATTTTACCTTTGTTAAATAAACAATGCTCCAATTGTCGTTCTCGCTGCATCTTTAGACTTCTTGCCCCATTCTGACCGGAAGTAAGATAAAATCGGTGACGTTTCGGGGCATTAATATCGGGAACGTACGATCGAGGCCCCGAGAACCATTCCGATCTACGATTTTATCTTTGTTCAATAAACAATGCCCCTACCGTCGTTCTCGCGCCATCGTCAGAATGCTCGACTCATTCTGACCGGAAGTAAGATAAAATCGGTGACGATTTCGGGGCAGTAATATCGGGAATGTTCACTCGAGGCCCCGAGAACCATTCCGAGCACCGATTTTATCTTTGTTAAATAAACAATGCTCCTACCGCCGTTCTCGCAGCATGGGCAGACTTTTCGACCCATTCTGACCGGAAGTAAGACAAAATCGGAGACGAATTCGTGCCAGTAATATCGGGAAAGTTTGCTCGAGGCCCTGAGAACCATTCCGAGCACCGATTTTATCTTTGTTAAGTAAACAATGCTCCTACCGCCGTTCTCGCAGCATCGTCAGACTTTTCGACCCATTCTGACCGGAAGTAAGATAAATTCTTTGTTAAATAAACAATTCTCCTACCGTCGTTTTCGCAGCATCGTCAGACTTGTCGACCCATTCTGACCGGAAGTAAGATAAAATCGGTGACGATTTCGGGGCATTAATATCGGGAACGTACGATCGAGGCCCCGAGAACCATTCCGATCTACGATTTTATCTTTGTTCAATAAACAATGCCCCTACCGTCGTTCTCGCGCCATCGTCAGAATGCTCGACTCATTCTGACCGGAAGTAAGATAAAATCGGTGACGATTTCGGGGCAGTATTATCGGGAATGTTAACTCGAGGCCCCGAGAACCATTCCGAGCACCGATTTTATCTTTCTTAAATAAACAATGCTCCTACCGCCGTTCTCGCAGCATCGGCAGACTTTTCGACCCATTCTGACCGGAAGTAAGACAAAATCGGAGACGAATTCGGGCCAGTAATATCGGGAAATTTCGCTCGAGGCCCTGAGAACCATTCCGAGCACCGATTTTATCTTTGTTAAATAAACAATGCTCCTACCGCCGTTCTCGCAGCATCGGCAAACTTTTCGACCCATTCTGACCGGAAGTAAGATAAAATCTTTGTTAAATAAACAATTCTCCTACCGTCGTTTTCGCAGCATCGTCAGACTTGTCGACCCATTCTGACCGGAAGTAAGATAAAATCGGTGACGATTTCGGGGCATTAATATCGGGAACGTACGATCGAGGCCCCGAGAACCATTCCGATCTACGATTTTATCTTTGTTCAATAAACAATGCCCCTACCGTCGTTCTCGCGCCATCGTCAGAATGCTCGACTCATTCTGACCGGAAGTAAGATAAAATCGGTGACGATTTCGGGGCAGTATTATCGGGAATGTTAACTCGAGGCCCCGAGATCCATTCCGAGCACCGATTTTATCTTTGTTAAATAAACAATGCTCCTACCGCCGTTCTCGCAGCATCGGCAGACTTTTCGACCCATTCTGACCGGAAGTAAGACAAAATCGGAGACGAATTCGGGCCAGTAATATCGGGAAAGTTCGCTCGAGGCCCTGAGAACCATTCCGAGCACCGATTTTATCTTTGTTAAATAAACAATGCTCCTACCGCCGTTCTCGCAGCATCGGCAGACTTTTCGACCCATTCTGACCGGAAGTAAGACAAAATCGGAGACGAATTCGGGCCAGTAATATCGGGAAAGTTCGCTCGAGGCACCGAGAACCATTCCGAGCACCGATTTTATCTTTGTTAAATAAACAATACTCTTACCGTCGTCCTCGCACCATCGCCAGACTTCTCGACCCATTCTGACCGGAAGTAAGATAAAATCGGAGACGACTTCGGGGCAGTAACATCGGTAATATTCGCTCGAGGCCCTGAGAACCATTCCGAGCACCGATTTTATCTTTGTTAAATAAGCATTGCTCCTACCATCGTTCTTGCAGCATCGTCAGACTTCGCGATCGATTCCGACCGGAAGTAAGATAAAATCGGAGACGAATTCGGGGCATTATTATCGGGAATGTTCGCTCGAGGCCCCGAGAACCATTCCGAGCACCGATTTTATATTTGTTAAATAAACAATTCTCCTGCCGTCGTTCTCGCAGCATCGTCAGACTTGTCGATCCATTCTGACCGGAAGTAAGATAAAATCGAAGACGATTTCGGGGCAGTAATATCGGGAATGTTCGCTCGAGGCACCGAGAACCATTCCGAGCACCGCTTTTATCTTTGTTAAATAAACAATGCTCCGACCGTCAATCTCGCAGCATTGTCAGACTTCTCGACCCATTCTGACCGGAAGTAAGATAAAATCGGAGACGAATTCGGGGCAGTAATATCGGGAATTTCCGATTGAGGCCCCGAAAACTATTCCGAGCACCGATTTTATCTTTGTTAAATAAACAATGCTCCAATCGTCGTGCTCGCAGCATCGTCAGACTTGTCGACCCATTCTGACCGGAAGTAAGAGAAAATCGGAGACGAATTCGGGCCAGTAATATCGGGAACGTTCGCTCGAGACCCTGAGAACCATCCCGAGCATCGATTTTATCTTTGTTAAATAAACAATTCTCCTACCGTCATTCTCGCAGCATCGTCAGGCTTGTCAACCCTTTCTGACCGGAAGTAAGATAAAATCGGAGACGATTTCGGGGCAGTAATATCGGGAATGTTCGCTCGAGGCACCGAGAACCACTCCGAGCACCGATTTTATCTTTGTTAAATAAACAATGCTCCGACCGTCGTTCTCGCTGCATAGTCAGACTTCTCGACCCATTCTGACCGGAAGTAAGATAAAATCGGTGACGATTTCGGGGCAGTAATATCGGGAATGTTCGCTCGGGGCCCCGAGAACCATTCCGAGCACCGATTTTATTTTGGTTAAATAAACAATTCTCCTACCGTCGTTCTCGCAGCATCGTCAGAATGCTCGACCCATTCTGACCGGAAATAAGATAAAATCGGAGACGATTTCGGGGCAGTAATATCGGGAATTTCCGATCGAGGCCCCGAAAACTATTCCGAACACCGATTTTACCTTTGTTAAATAAACAATGCTCCAATTGTCGTTCTCGCTGCATCTTTAGACTTCTTGCCCCATTCTGACCGGAAGTAAGATATAATCGGTGACGATTTCGGGGCAGTCATATCGGGAATGTTTGCTCAAGGCCCCGAGAACCATTCCGAGCACCGATTTTATCTTGGTTAAATAAACAATTCTCCTACCGTCGTTTTCGCAGCATCGTCAGACTTGTCGACCCATTCTGACCGGAAGTAAGATAAAATCGGTGACGATTTCGGGGCATTAATATCGGGAACGTACGATCAAGGCCCCGAGAACCATTCCGATCTACGATTTTATCTTTGTTCAATAAACAATGCCCCTACCGTCGTTCTCGCGCCATCGTCAGAATGCTCGACTCATTCTGACCGGAAGTAAGATAAAATCGGTGACGATTTCGGGGCAGTATTATCGGGAATGTTCACTCGAGGCCCCGAGAACCATTCCGAGCACCAATTTTATCTTTGTTAAATAAACAATGCTCCTACCGCCGTTCTCGCAGCATCGGCACACTTTTCGACCCATTCTGACCGGAAGTAAGACAAAATCGGAGACGAATTCGGGCCAGTAATATCGGGAAAGTTCGCTCGAGGCCCTGAGAACCATTCCGAGCACCGATTTTATCTTTGTTAAGTAAACAATGCTCCTACCGCCGTTCTCGCAGCATCGTCAGACTTTTCGACCCATTCTGACCGGAAGTAAGATAAAATCTTTGTTAAATAAACAATTCTCCTACCGTCGTTTTCGCAGCATCGTCAGACTTGTCGACCCATTCTGACCGGAAGTAAGATAAAATCGGTGACGATTTCGGGGCATTAATATCGGGAACGTACGATCGAGGCCCCGAGAACCATTCTTATCTACGATTTTATCTTTGTTCAATAAACAATGCCCCTACCGTCGTTCTCGCGCCATCGTCAGAATGCTCGACTCATTCTGACCGGAAGTAAGATAAAATCGGTGACGATTTCGGGGCAGTATTATCGGGAATGTTAACTCGAGGCCCCGAGAACCATTCCGAGCACCGATTTTATCTTTGTTAAATAAACAATGCTCCTACCGCCGTTCTCGCAGCATCGGCAGACTTTTCGACCCATTCTGACCGGAAGTAAGACAAAATCGGAGACGAATTCGGGCCAGTAATATCGGGAAAGTTCGCTCGAGGCCCTGAGAACCATTCCGAGCACCGATTTTATCTTTGTTAAATAAACAATTCTCCTACCGTCGTTCTCGCAGCATCGTCAGACTTGTCGACCCATTCTGACCGGAAGTAAGATAAAATCGGAGACGATTACGGGGCAGTAATATCGGGAATGTTCGCCGAGGCACCGAGAACCATTCCGAGCACCGATTTTATCTTTGTTAAATAAACAATACTCTTACCGTCGTCCTCGCACCATCGCCAGACTTCTCGACCCATTCTGACCGGAAGTAAGATAAAATCGGAGACGACTTCGGGGCAGTAACATCGGTAATGTTCGCTCGAGGCCCTGAGATCCATTCCGAGCACCGATTTTATCTTTGTTAAATAAGCAATGCTCCTACCGTCGTTCTTGCAGCATCGTCAGACTTCGCGATCGATTCCGACCGGAAGTAAGATAAAATCGGAGACGAATTCGGGGCATTATTATCGGGAATGTTCGCTCGAGGCCCCGAGAACCATTCCGAGCACCGATTTTATTTTTGTTAAATAAACAATGCTCCTACCGTCGTTCTCGCAGCATCGTCAGACTTCTCGACCGATTCTGACCGGAAGTAAGATAAAATCGGAAACGATTTCGGGGCAGTAATATCGGGAATGTTCGCTCGAGGCACCGAGACCCATTCCGAGCACCGATTTTATCTTTGTTAAATAAACAATGCTCCGACCGTCGTTCTCGCAGCATCGTCAGACTTCTCGACCCATTCTGACCGGAAGTAAGATAAAATCGGAGACGAATTCGGGGCAGTAATATCGGGAATTTCCGATTGAGGCCCCGAAAACTATTCCGTGCACCGATTTTATCTTTGTTAAATAAACAATGCTCCAATCGTCGTGCTCGCAGCATCGTCAGACTTGTCGACCCATTCTGACCGGAAGTAAGAGAAAATCGGAGACGAATTCGGGCCAGTAATATCGGGAAACTTCGCTCGAGACCCTGAGAACCATCCCGAGCATCGATTTTATCTTTGTTAAATAAACAATTCTCCTACCGTCATTCTCGCAGCATCGTCAGGCTTGTCAACCCATTCTGACCGGAAGTAAGATAAAATCGGAGACGATTTCGGGGCAGTAATATCGGGAATGTTCGCTCGAGGCACCGAGAACCACTCCGAGCACCGATTTTATCTTTGTTAAATAAACAATGCTCCGACCGTCGTTCTCGCTGCATAGTCGGACTTCTCGACCCATTCTGACCGGAAGTAAGATAAAATCGGTGACGATTTCGGGGCAGTAATATCGGGAATGTTCGCTCGGGGCCCCGAGAACCATTCCGAGCACCGATTTTATCTTGGTTAAATAAACAATTCTCCTACCGTCGTTCTCGCAGCATCGTCAGAATGCTCGACCCATTCTGACCGGAAATAAGATAAAATCGGAGACGATTTCGGGGCAGTAATATCGGGAATTTCCGATCGAGGCCCCGAAAACTATTCCGAACACCGATTTTACCTTTGTTAAATAAACACTGCTCCAATTGTCGTTCTCGCTGCATCTTTAGACTTCTTGCCCCATTCTGACCGGAAGTAAGATATAATCGGTGACGATTTCGGGGCAGTCATATCGGGAATGTTTGCTCAAGGCCCCGAGAACCATTCCGAGCACCGATTTTATCTTGGTTAAATAAACAATTCTCCTACCGTCGTTTTCGCAGCATCGTCAGACTTGTCGACCCATTCTGACCGGAAGTAAGATAAAATCGGTGACGATTTCGGGGCATTAATATCGGGAACGTACGATCGAGGCCCCGAGAACCATTCCGATCTACGATTTTATCTTTGTTCAATAAACAATGCCCCTACCGTCGTTCTCGCGCCATCGTCAGAATGCTCGACTCATTCTGACCGGAAGTAAGATAAAATCGGTGACGATTTCGGGGCAGTATTATCGGGAATGATAACTCGAGGCCCCGAGAACCATTCCGAGCACCGATTTTATCTTTGTTAAATCAACAATGCTCCTACCGCCGTTCTCGCAGCATCGTCAGACTTTTCGACCCATTCTGACCGGAAGTAAGATAAAATCGGAGAAGACTTCGGGGCAGTAACATCGGTAATGTTCGCTCGAGGCCCTGAGAACCATTCCGAGCACCGATTTTATTTTTGTTAAATAAACAATGCTCCTACCGTCGTTCTCGCAGCATCGTCAGACTTCTCGACCGATTCTGACCGGAAGTAAGATAAAATCGGAAACGATTTCGGGGCAGTAATATCGGGAATATTCGCTCGAGGCACCGAGACCCATTCCGAGCACCGATTTTATCTTTGTTAAATAAACAATGCTCCGACCGTCGTTCTCGCAGCATCGTCAGACTTCTCGACCCATTCTGACCGGAAGTAAGATAAAATCGGAGACGAATTCGGGGCAGTAATATCGGGAATTTCCGATTGAGGCCCCGAAAACTATTCCGAGCACCGATTTTATCTTTGTTAAATAAACAATGCTCCAATCGTCGTGCTCGCAGCATCGTCAGACTTTTCGACCCATTCTGACCGGAAGTAAGAGAAAATCGGAGACGAATTCGGGCCAGTAATATCGGAAAAGTTCTCTCGAGGCCCTGAGAACCATTCCGAGCACCGATTTTATCTTTGTTAAATAAACAATTCTCCTACCGTCGTTCTCGCAGCATCGTCAGACTTGTCGACCCATTCTGACCGGAAGTAAGATAAAATCGGAAACGACTACGGGGCAGTAATATCGGGAATGTTCGCCGAGGCACCGAGAACCATTCCGAGCACCGATTTTATCTTTGTTAAATAAACAATACTCTTACCGTCCTCCTCGCACCATCGCCAGACTTCTCGACCCATTCTGACCGGAAGTAATATAAAATCGGAGACGACTTCGGGGCAGTAACATCGGTAATGTTCGCTCGAGGCCCTGAGAACCATTCCGAGCACCGATTTTATCTTTGTTATATAAACATTTCTCCTACCGTCGTTCTTGCAGCATCGTCAGACTTCGCGATCGATTCCGACCGGAAGTAAGATAAAATCGGAGACGAATTGGGGGCATTATTATCGGGAATGTTCGCTCGAGGCACCGAGACCCATTCCGAGCACCGATTTTATCTTTGTTAAATCAACAATGCTCCTACCGCCGTTCTCGCAGCATCGTCAGACTTTTCGACCCATTCTGACCGGAAGTAAGATAAAATCGGAGAAGACTTCGGGGCAGTAACATCGGTAATGTTCGCTCGAGGCCCTGAGAACCATTCCGAGCACCGATTTTATTTTTGTTAAATAAACAATGCTCCTACCGTCGTTCTCGCAGCATCGTCAGACTTCTCGACCGATTCTGACCGGAAGTAAGATAAAATCGGAAACGATTTCGGGGCAGTAATATCGGGAATGTTCGCTCGAGGCACCGAGACCCATTCCGAGCACCGATTTTATCTTTGTTAAATAAACAATGCTCCGACCGTCGTTCTCGCAGCATCGTCAGACTTCTCGACCCATTCTGACCGGAAGTAAGATAAAATCGGAGACGAATTCGGGGCAGTAATATCGGGAATTTCCGATTGAGGCCCCGAAAACTATTCCGAGCACCGATTTTATCTTTGTTAAATAAACAATGCTCCAATCGTCGTGCTCGCAGCATCGTCAGACTTTTCGACCCATTCTGACCGGAAGTAAGAGAAAATCGGAGACGAATTCGGGCCAGTAATATCGGAAAAGTTCGCTCGAGGCCCTGAGAACCATTCCGAGCACCGATTTTATCTTTGTTAAATAAACAATTCTCCTACCGTCGTTCTCGCAGCATCGTCAGACTTGTCGACCCATTCTGACCGGAAGTAAGATAAAATCGGAAACGATTACGGGGCAGTAATATCGGGAATGTTCGCCGAGGCACCGAGAACCATTCCGAGCACCGATTTTATCTTTGTTAAATAAACAATACTCTTACCGTCCTCCTCGCACCATCGCCAGACTTCTCGACCCATTCTGACCGGAAGTAATATAAAATCGGAGACGACTTCGGGGCAGTAACATCGGTAATGTTCGCTCGAGGCCCTGAGAACCATTCCGAGCACCGATTTTATCTTTGTTATATAAACATTTCTCCTACCGTCGTTCTTGCAGCATCGTCAGACTTCGCGATCGATTCCGACCGGAAGTAAGATAAAATCGGAGACGAATTGGGGGCATTATTATCGGGAATGTTCGCTCGAGGCCCCGAGAACCATTCCGCGCACCGATTTTATCTTTGTTAAATGAACAATTCTCCTACCGTCGTTCTCGCAGCATCGTCAGACTTGTCGATCCATTCTGACCGGAAGTAAGATACAATCGGAGACGATTTCGGGGCAGTAATATCGGGAATGTTCGCTCGAGCCACCGAGAACCATTCCGAGCATCGGTTTTATCTTTGTTAAATAAACAATGCTCCGACCGTCGTTCTCGCAGCATTGTCAGACTTCTCGACCCATTCTGACCGGAAGTAAGATAAAATCGGAGACGAATTCGGGGCAGTAATATCGGGAATTTCCGATCGAGGCCCCGAAAACTATTCCGAGCACCGATTTTATCTTTGTTAAATAAACAATGCTCCAATCGTCGTGCTCGCAGCATCGTCAGACTTGTCGACCCATTCTGACCGGAAGTAAGAGAAAATCGGAGACGAATTCGGGCCAGTAATATCGGGAAACTTCGCTCGAGGCCCTGAGAACCATCCCGAGCATCGATTTTATCTTTGTTAAATAAACAATTCTCCTACCGTCATTCTCGCAGCATCGTCAGGCTTGTCAACCCATTCAGACCGGAAGTAAGATAAAATCGGAGACGATTTCGGGGCAGTAATATCGGGAATGTTCGCTCGAGGCCCCGAGAACCATTCCGAGCACCGATTTTATCTTTGTTAAATAAACAATACTCCTACCGTCGTTCTCGCACCATCGCCAGACTTCTCGACCCATTCTGACCGGAAGTAAGATAAAATCGGAGACGACTTCGGGGCAGCTATATCGGGAATCTTCGCTCGAGGCCCCGAGAACCATTCCGAGCACCGATTTTATCTTTGTTAAATAAACAATGCTCCTACCGTCGTTCTCGCACCATCGTCAGAATGCTCTACCCATTCTGACCGGAAGTAAGATAAAATCGCAGACTATTAGAGAATGTAATTCTGAAGCTGCGATCAAAATTCAAATCGATTCATGCTACGGCTTCGCGTATTCCGGTCTCCCAGTTTGAAAAACCATTTTTTCAAGATGGGCTCTTTCATCGCTATTTTGTATGAAAATTACAATAATTTTTACATACTTTAATATGTCTTACATAAACCCTCTCATTAGAAATCCTATTCCTTGTTTCATACGGTCGAAGTTAGGCCTAATTTTCTGTCGACGTATCGGGAATGACCGATCGAGGCCCCCAACATCGACGCGAGCACTGCTTTTATCTTTGTTTACTAACAAATGCTCCGGTCATCGTTTTGACGGCATCATCAGATTTCTTGACGAAAAATGACCGGAAGTAAGGTGAAAGCATAGACAAACTCGGGGCCGTCGCGTCGAGGATGACCGAACGAGACCCCAAGTACCATCGCGAGCATTGCTTTTTTTTTATTATTAACAAATGCTCTGCTCATCGTTCTCGCGGCATCGTTGGACTTCTCGACGAAAAACGACCGAACGAAGTTTATGATGTTGACTGAAAAAAAGTTGAAAATTTGCGAATTTAAGGATATTTGGAAAATTTGGTATAAGTTTGGATATAATGCATGAACGAAGGATATCGTGGGTAATTTTTTAACCTCGAAGTGTCCCCAAAAAACCCTCCAAGTTGCAAAGCGCTGCGATTTTTTTTTCTTAATGCCCTGAAGATTAAATTGATCGTTTCTGTCAAAAATCACCGCAACAAGCGATTTTTCAATTTTTATTCATTTTTTCAACTTCAAAATTGTTTTTTAGCAATAATGCGTAATTTTTCTATTCACAGACATCAATTGCCAAGAATTTTTTTTTTTTAATTCGCAATTTAAAAAAAAATTTCAAATAAAAAAATTAACAAATTAAAAAAAAAATTCACGCGTGAACGATAATCTCCTCTTGTCAAACAAAATTTGGTCGATTTTTTTTTACCAGTCAATCACCTTTGTTTTCAATGTCAATTTAAAAAATAATTTTAAAAAGTTGGTATACCCCCCTGCGGTTGACTGATTCTCTTCACACGAATCTTGAACTTTTAATTTTTTGCAGCTCCAATCGTTGAAATACACTTTCTTAACAAACACAAAAAACAGTATTTTTTTTAAACTACCCTAAAAATTCGGAATTCATTTTTTATTTGAATTTTTCTTTCGAAAATTGTTTTTGAAAAATTTTCTTGGTAATTGATGTCTGTGAATAAATAAATTACGCATTATTGCTAAAAAAAACAATTTTGAAGTTGAAAAAATGAATAAAAATCGAAAAGTTGCTTGTTACGGTGACTCTTTGTCAGCACATTTTGGCTTCTCGAAACGTCAGCTGCGGCTTGACGTTTCTCGGTGATGTTTGCGGCCCCATGACAGCCCTGACGCGAACACAGCAGCAGAAGCTCCAGCGCCTACTCACTTCGCCGAATCCGTTCGCAGGTTCCGTCGTTCCCGAGATACTACGAAAGTCAAACTCAACGTTTGAACTATCGTTCGATTTCGAAATTTTGTGATTGTTTTTCTCAGTCATAACATTTTTCGAACGACTTCTATTCGAATCTTCCGTGTTCAAAATCGAATCGACTTCGCTTCGGTCGGCGCGGAATGCCGTTTTTATTTTTTTTCAAATCTTTTTTCTTGTTTTCCATAAAATTTATTTTTTTCACATGAGCCCTATATTTTTTTTCGAAAAGTTCCCGAAAAACTATTCTAAAAGCGCACCTCAACTGATTCAAAATGGCCGCCCAAATGGATTTAAAAATAGGTGGTCATCCCCAAATTGTCACTGTATGTATATATATATATATATATATATATATATATATATATATATATATATATATATATATATATATATATATATACATACATGTATATATACATACATATATATATGTATATATATATATATACATACATATATATATATACATGTATATATACATACATATATATATATATATATGTATATATATATACATATATATATATACATATATATATACAAATATATATATATATATATATATATATATATATATATATATATATATATATATATATATATATATATATATATATATATATATATATACATGGTGTATCTTAACTACTAGATTTCCGTTCTTGAGCATTTACACTGCTAAAAAATATTTGATTTAAATAGGATCTATTCAAATGAAATAGGTTTTTTCCTTGTCTCACGGCCTACTACGGTCCTTTTTTTTCAAATAAATGTTTTTATTTGTTCCAGCTATTCGTATTAAATATTAAATCTGTTCAAATTAAATAAATAAAGATTATAATCAAGTACATTGTTTCGTTGAACGTATGGGAGAGATTTTTGAATCGATAATATCTTTATTAGGGTGAATAAACGTCTATTTGATTAAACTATATATTTCTGTTAAATTGAGGAAAAATCTTATTTGAATGAAATGAATCTTTATTTGGTTACAATATATGTATCTTTCGTTTAAATATATTTCCACTTCTAACATATGAAAAATATCTTTGAATCATTAATATTTCGGTTTGCAAATAGCAAATGTATATTTACCTCAAATACATATTTCTTTAGGGCCACTTAAACATTTTATCAATGTACAATATCGTAGGATAGTAATACTTCTTAGTACACAAAATATATTTTTAATCGCATGTATTTATTTGATCCAGATTACATTTCAATATGCTGTTACATATATGGTAATTTTACATAATTATGTTCGTTAAAACCAATAGCAGGCACACTTTTCAACATAAAATACAATCTCTTTTCTTTGCCGTAAATGCCTGTGATAAAACCAAAATATTGGAGGTCATCTACAGTATTGACGTAAACGACGCATTTGTGAAGTTTATACAAACCACCGTCCTACTCCGCCCATTTATGCATGTTTGCATCGTGGAGGTCATCAGGTGTTGTACAATGGTTAAATGTTATTTTAGGTCCTACATCTAATAAGTCTCGCACACCCGAGTCATGCGACAACGAATAAGCTAAACGTGTCTGGAGCGTTGTCGCTATCGTGTGCATTATATTTACTCGGCTATCCGATGTTTGGAATATATTTTGTTCTACTTTATGCTTTAGTTCATATCTCATACCTCAAAAATTGTGTAATGGTCCATACAAATTTAATATCGCAGGATAGTGCATCATGTAATGAAATTTCGGTTTCGATCGCTCGTTCTCGTATTTTGGAACCTTCTTACACGTACCTAAGTACAATGGATGGTGCTCTTCAATAAAAATGTTCAAATATCGTGATAGCCTACGTGGTTTAAAGGGGCCATGACGATATCCATGACGTCGCATACAGTAGTATACAGTTTCCAAACGGCGTCTTCTTCGGGAATTGCACATCCGACCATTAATCCAAAGTTTCTTACGAAATACGTCATTTCGTTTACCTTCATATTCAATTTTTTTGCCAACATATTTTCACTAATGGATGGAGGCTTATTTACGTATTCTATATATACCTAATCAAAACTTTTTTATATGTGTTCAGTTAATGTAACGAAAACACTCTCACGTGCAAATAATATGCAATAATAATCGTCATATCATAATTGCAAACACCCTCGAGCATGTCATGCATGATGTCAACTGCATTATTTTCGACGACGTAAAATTATGGTATCTGATTAAAGATACAGTTTTCTTTTATGCCTGTCATTTGAAAATCGTTAATTTATAGGCCCTCAGTATAGTTGATCGGCGTCCGCATTAGTGAATTGTCTACTGGTTTGATGCTTCGTAATAAATCGTGTTTATGACCACGGCAAAATCATTGCCAATGAAATATATATAGTGCAAACTTCTTCGTTTTTAAGTTCAATCTGTATGCCCTCCGTCTCTAGGAACGTTAGTTCATCAACAACAGTTTGAAAGACTCTGTTACCAGAGTGAACAATGTCTTTGTGTTGCACGAGTAATGCTATGCAAATATGTTCGAGTTGCGACCGAAAGTGGACCGGAAAACAACGTGGGCTCACGTTTACGGCCATAATTTTATGAATACCAGCGCGTAATCCGATCGGGGTGCTACATTCGAATTCGTCGTGAAAAATGTGTAATGGAATTACAAACTTGTCATTAAAAAGGTGTCGCTTATGTCGCCAAAATAAACTATGAGCGATATCATCGATACAGCCACTAACTTATGTAGACAGGAAAGATTTTGCGGCTTCTAGAACAGTGGATACGTTAAATAATGTTTTTAAAAGTTTACGCAAAGGTATGAAAGTCACATTAACGGCAACAGGAACGCTTACGGTCGCATCGTCGATAATTTTGTCATGAATTTCTTGACCGATCAATATTTTTTCCGGCCGGACAAAAGAACCACTTTCCTGCAATAATTGCGTTCGCCGATACTCAGTACCTTCACTGGGAAAAGGATCGTTTAGAAAGCTCGGAATACTGTCTGAATTATTTCGTGAAGCCGACTCCGAAACTACCAAATTTTCCACTAGTGTACCAATGTTACATATAAATCCAGAAGTTTTGTTAATAATTCGCTGAAGTGCCATACGAGATAAGGTTTGGTCTGAATGCAATTCCGCTAAATACGTCTGTGACAACCTTGTTAAGGCTTGAGTAACGTGCACGGGACTAATGGTTCATATAATTTGCTCTGGAATATTTTCGGCTGTTGGCAGAGGATCAATCGGGTTAATGTTTACCGTTTCGTCATCAACTATTACTGCCGGATTTTTTCATGACCTGCCTTTGACAGTGTTTGTTTTTTACACGTCGCTTGAACGAATCGAGACGTCGAAATGTTTTCGCACATCTAGTTTCTCCACATGTATACGTTCTCGTGTGGTTATGATACGCCTGGATATGCAAAACCAGTCCGGGGGTAATACACTGCGTAGTACAATATTCGCTTACATCGTTAAATGAACTGGTATACATCTTAACCTTAATCCCTTGAACTTGGGTCGTTTGTGTCCATGCCAAATCTTTCAATGTTGAGCATGCCTCTGAATTTTGATGAAAATGTTTATTGAAAACGAGACTTACGGTGCTGGCAACAATTCTATGGCATAGTTAGAAGTTCACAGAAGACCCACGATTTTTTTCAGATTTTTCCTTACAGAATAACATATTTAAATAAGCGACGCACGCTAATGACCCGTGTTCAAGGTTTACGGGTGCTAAAAACAACGACATGGGGTTAGGGTTAAAATCGAAATGAATGAGAAAGCATGAACTAATTATATGAGTAATTCTTGAATTTAACGATAATACTTTGTTGTCGTAGTTACAATAACTATTATGTAAAAAGTACTTCAATAGTGAAATCACAATGGAGAGTACCTTCAAATAAAATTTTACAAGCAGAAGTGTATCACAATAGAAAACAAATCATTGCAAAAATACGAATTTTACTTTAGTCTATTACATGGGTAGTGCCACGTGAGCAAAGGAATTACCACTGTCATTCTCACAAATTCTTGCGTATTGGATGTAAGTCCATTTTTGGGTATTCGTTCTTTTTTTCTCAACTTTTATACCGACAATAACTTGATCATTTAATCATTTATATCATTACGACAATTAGTGCGTTGATATTTAGAGGAAGCCAATTTGAAACGTAGCGTAAGAGCAGCTCAGAGTTCGCTCATCAGAGCGGTGACAGAGCACAAGACTTTATCGAGGTTTGTTGTTATTTTATAAAAATACCTCTGTACAAACATCCATGTATTCTGAGCTTCCGGGGGATATTCCAGATTCAATACATGGAAGAGTTTGAAGCATACATCAAACGCTGCAAGGGGGTAGTCAAGGGTAGTGAAGGTGATACCGAATATACCAGAACAACATAAGAGTTTTTGATTTCGGACAAGGATCCTCCGATAATAACACCGAAAGGCTGAACAGATCGTATCAATTTTTCATATTTTGGCTGTCTCTCGCGAAGGGTAATTCCCAGATCCGCTACGGTCTAGAAGAAAAAAATGGACAATGATTATTATTACGTGCTTATAAATACAAATTGGACAGAGTATTGGAATTCCGAATATGTTATACTACGTGAAGATAAATAATCGTATTGAATAATAAAATAGCTTAGCATGGAGAATGAAGCTGTCCTGAGATTCTGCAATTGTCGGCTTCCACGACTCTTTTTTTTGTCTTTTCGATTAATCTGGGAGGCAATAAAGCCGGTATCAGATACAATAGAGCGGTATCTTTGCACGCTGAAATAAATAAATTTCAAATAGAATACAGTTCAAGCAAAATAACTCCATTCTTCAGTGTTATTTGCTTTACCATCAGTTGAATCCTTTAATTGTAAAACGATTCGCGTTGAAGCATTTTTGTCTTTTTCCGCTTGCACCTTCATTACACACTACAGTTTGAGTGTGTGCGCCACCCATGCAACAATCCATGTCTTTTTCTGGGATGCGCAATGTCAAAATCAATAGAAACCTATAAACCTACGGCAACGGAAATTACTTGTAATTAGAGATGTCGCACGATTATAATTGATAAGAGACGCTTAGATTTTATTACATTTTTATTTTCCGTTATGTGTAAATAAATTGTTAAAAGTCTATGCTATTGAAGTAATGTATAGCCAAAATCTCTATAGATAAATTGAAAATGTTTTCGGACCTAAAATTACATCATTCTAAAAAACCCGAATTCTATTTTCGAAAGCCACGATTAAGAGTTATTTCCGTATCAGGCATGGTACATTATAATTTAATGTACATTATAAAATAATCATGATTGTACATTACATTTATATTTTACACCACGAAACGGTTTTGATTAAATACCACGAGCTTAATGTACAAAGGGTAGTTTTTTCACTTTGATAAATTCCAGATGTAATGAAAAATGAACTGTGATCACGTATAATTTTAACTTTTAGCGCGAAGGCATGAATTGCGAATGTGATTGATTCGTGCCTAATTATGAGAGTATACTTACCAGTCTACATCCTAGAGGATGCTTTAGGGCGGGACATTCCTTAACGATGTCCGTTATTGTGATAGCAGAGCCTTTTTGCAGCTGCTGCAATCGATTCGGCGTCGTTTTCGTCCATAGTTCTACAACTTGCGTCCAGGGTTTCGAATATTGCATGAGTGATGTTTTTGCTTCGATAAACTCGTCCGCTGGTATCACTGCATCCCAATTATTTGTAATAACATGGCATAAAATATCATCGGTGCTATAGTTATTTCTGAAAAGTCATGCGTCTACCTTTTTCGATATCAACGATTATTCTTTCAGCCGTGATTTCATTTTTTGAGGGGGACGGCAGACCATGTTTTTTAAGGTTGTTCTCCGGTTACGAGAGCGGTACGGCAACTTGCTCTTTGAAATCGATTGTTTTTTACCATCAGTAAAAGGTGGTATATAATATACGCCCTAAAGAATTAGAGACTCGTAAGTATATGATCTTACAGAAATAGTAGAACTTTTTTTTTATCTAAAAGTAGGAAAGTAAATATACACACCTGCGATTCTGTTGGAAGTAATTCGCATATTGATTGAGCAGCTACTTTAAAGTGTTCATTTTTCAAATCCTTGCCGAATTGCATCAAAAGCCTGTCGACTACGACAGGGGTCAATTTGCATTGTGCAAACTCGTCAAGTTTTCTCTTAGCGTGAAAAGTCGCTAGGATTATTTTACCGTCCGTGCAGAATTGCAAAAACGTCATCAAATCCTAAGTGGAATACGTGATGATATCAGATAAGATATAATAATGATACTTTAAGCAGGACGTTACAAAAATGGATATATCTAGAAAACTTATAGTGGCTTGCATTATGAGTTGAGGCCCAATAAAATCTAAAAACACGTTTATAGGAAATAAAAATAATCGGTACCGTGGTAATTAACCCATTAACGCCCAAGAATCGCGATTTTTTCCTTCATTTTCAAGCCAGATTTTTATTATATAAAAAAAATCATAAAAAATGAAGAGATACGTTCCCTAGTATTTTCGAGGGTGCTCTTTCAGAATCTGGGGTCAAAATTGGGTTTTGTCCATTAGGAAAAAAAATATGGTGGCTTTTGAACAAAAAAAACAGGCAAAATCGATGACACTTTTTTTTCAAATTTTTTTTTCACCTCGAAGCCGTTGAAAAGTTCGGTTTTTTTTCAATCATGGGTGCATAGAATAGTAACGATAGAACAATCAATTTTTTAAATTCGTCGTTGTCAACATTTTCACCCCCAAAATGGCGCTTTTCACCCCCTGAGTGACACGAAAAATTTCACGCTCGGTGTCCAAAATGAAAAATAGTTGGATTTGGACGAAAATTGGTACTCGGAGGTTTTTGAGGTCGCTGATTACGATTTTGTTCTCAAAATTCCGAAATTCAAAATGGCCGATCCAATATGGCGGACACAAATGCAAAAGTTCATTTGAATTGGATAAAACGTGGCAGTCGAGGGTTTTCGAGGTCGCTGATTATGATTCTGCTCTCAAAATTCCGAAATTCAAAATGGCGGATCCAATATGGCGGACATAAATGCAAAAGTTCATTTGGATTAGATAAAACATGGCACTCGGGGGTTTTCGAGGTCGCTGATTATGATTCTGCTCTCAAAATTCCGAAATTAAAAATGGCGGATCCAATATGGCGGACACAAATGCAAAAGTTCATTTGAATTGGATAAAACGTGGCACTCGGGGGTTTTCGAGGTCGCTGATTATGATTCTGCTCTCAAAATTCCGAAATTAAAAATGGCGGATCCAATATGGCGGACACAAATGCAAAAGTTCATTTGAATTGGATAAAACGTGGCACTCGGGGGTTTTCGAGGTCGCTGATTATGATTCTGCTCTCAAAATTCCGAAATTAAAAATGGCGGACACAAATGCAAAATTTCATTTGAATTGGATAAAACGTGGCACTCGAGGGTTTTCTAGGTCGCTTATTATATTTCTGCTCTCAAAATTCGAAAGCCTTTGGGTATTTAAATACCTGGTATTTTCAGGTATTTGAATACCCAAAGGCTTTCAAATTTTGAGAGCAGAATCATAATCAGCGACGTCGAAAACCCTCTAGTGTCACGTATTATCTAATTCAAATGAACGTTTAGATTTGTGTCCGCCATATTGGATCCGCCATTTTTAATTTCGGAATTTTGAGAGCAGAATCATAATCAGCGACCTCGCAAATCCCCGAGTGCCACATTCCATCCGATACAAATGAACTTTTGCATTTTTGTCCGCCATATTGAATCCGTCATTTTTAATTTCGGAACTTTGGGAGCAGAATCATAATCAGCGACCTCGAAAACCCCCGAGTGCCACGTTTTATCCAATTCAAATGAACTTTTGCATTTGTGTCCGCCACATTGGATCCGCCATTTTCAATTACGGAATTTTGAGAGCAGAATCGACCAGCGACCTCGAAAACCCCCGAGTGCCACGTTTTATCCAATTCAAATGAACTTTTGCGTTTGTGTCCGCCATATTGGATCCGCCATTTTGAATTTCGGAATTTTGAGAGCAGAATCATAATCAGCGACCTCGAAAACCCCCGAGTGCCACGTTTTATCCAATTCAAATGGATTTTTGCATTTGTGTCCGCCATATTGGATCCGCCATTTTTAATTTCGGAATTTTGAGAGCAGAATCATAATCAGCGACCTCGAAAACCCCCGAGTGCCACGTTTCATCCAATTCAAATGAACTTTTGCATTTGTGTCCGCCATATTGGATCCGCCATTTTTAATTTCGGAATTTTAAGAGCAGAATCATAATCAGCCACCTCGAAAACCCCCGAGTACCAATTTTCGTCCAAATCCAACTACTTTTCATTTTGGACACCGAGCGTGAAATTTTTCGTGTCACTCAGGGGGTGAAAAGCGCCATTTTGGGGGTGAAAATGTTGACAACGACGAATTTAAAAAATTGATTATTTAATCGTCACTATTCTACGCACCCAAGGTTGAAAAAAAAACCGGACTTCTCAACGGCTTCGAGGTGAAAAAAAAATTTGAAAACGAAGTGCCATCGATTTTTCCTGTTTTTTTTTGTTTAAAAGCCGCCATATTTTTTTCCTAATGGACAAAACGCGATTTTGACCCCAGATTCTGAAAGAGCACCCCCGAAAATACTAGAGAACGTATCTCTTCATTTTTTATGATTTTTTTATATAATAAAAATCTGGCTTGAAATTGAAGGAAAAAATCGCGATTCTTGGGCGTTAATGGGTTAAATCTCATTATCCTTAACCACTTCCAAGTAAAAGGTCTAACTAAATGTGTGTATTTTTTAATTAACTGAATAAAACAATCCTGTTATCCAAGTAAACATATTACTGTTTACTAAATACTAACTAAACAATAAGACATATCTTTTTCAATTTCATCGAGTCGAAAATTTCTACATGGGCGGCTTCTCATGAAAAAAAAGGTATGGCTAGCTGATTAATAAAAAATATTTAAATATCTTCTCGATATGCGACTGAAAAGAGCGTGGCAAACTAGAAAGACCTCTTTTATAGGCAAAAACTCCTATCTGACTCTATTAATCGTGAGAAATGCATTTGCAAAACTTGACCTTTCTATTAAAAGAAATATTATTTCAATTAACAATTCATGGATTAACGTGATATTTATTGCTTCTATAATTGATGAAATGTTGCCTCTGCTGTCGTATTTTATTGGGCTGCACATATGCCGTCCGATGAGCCTTCTGATGTAGATGCGAATGACGTTTTCGCATGTAGATCTCTGCAAAATGATGCAGATGACTTACTGAGATCCACGTGCTCACTTTCTGCTGATTTTTTAAATCCTTGGGACGGTTTTCCGTAGTTTGCTTCACAAATGTATTAGTGACAGTCTATGCAAAAGAATTCTTACTTGGATTCAATGAAACGAAACGGTTGTCAAACTTTTCATTGCAACTTTTTTAGTACTTTCAAAACTAATTTTTTTTACGTATTACCTGTTCCATTTCATTAGTTGCATCTTTGCCTAGTGCAAAGAAGTCTGTATCATTGAAAGATGATGAATCGACCGGACATCGTTTTTTTTCGGCGAGGAATCAACGAGACTATTTGAGGCGGACGCTAAACTTTCAGACAAATACTTGAAAGTTCGAACCGCTTTTTGAAATCTCAATCGATCTCCGAGACGGTCGATCAATGTGCCAATTCAATGTCGAAATTCAAGGGCAAATCCTCGATTTCAGAGAGACCGATCCGATTCGTTGAAAAAATATTCGGTGGGTCGAAATAACCCCGAGCCCGATAAGATTGTGATTTATTTATAATGCTGACGCTAAACAATGTACAATTGTCGCACAACTTGAAAAAGATGGCCGGTTCATGCTGAGGGAAAATATGAAAAAGTTACCCGGTACTTACGTTTGAATGCACTGATATATTCACCGAGACCGTGAATTTTCAGCCACTCTTCGGTTTCCTCGTCCATATTCCTGAGGCAAATCATATTCACCGAAGAAAAAATCACGAAAACGCAACTCCCAACTCGATAGACCACTCGTAACGTTGTCACGTGCTGGTCGAAAATTTTTGTCGCGTTGCCGGCGCATCCCCGAGTCAAAATTTTCGAGCCGGGTTCAACCCTGTAATTCAATGCATAATAAAGATGAAATCGACATTGCCTTGGACCTTTCGGCGCAACTTCCAACGCCGTTCAACCGTCCCCGTAATGGCATTTGTCGATTTCATCTTCGATCGAGTCAACGATTCCGGAGACGAGCATTGTGCGTCATTGGCCCCGAACTCGAGCGACTAACAGCTGGTACAAACCAAGCGAAGATGAAATCGATGCTTTGAATCCTTTTCGGAACATCTATCGGACATTCTTAAAATGATCCTTTCAAGATGGTTTTCGATTTCATCTTATTTCCGGCCAGTAGATACATACATGTTTAGGGAGACGACGATGACGTCACAGGTGTATTGTAGTGGGTATCCCGCGGCGGCGCGTGGTAGGGGTGTCTGGCGGTGCGGTTGCGTCACTGTGACACGTATGGGGAATTAGTGGTGGGGGAAGTCAGCGGTGTCGGAGGGGTGGGGGGGTTGGGGCCTTTTTCGGGAGCTCGTGGCTAAGTGGGGGTGGTTGTTTTCGAGCTGCATTTCCGAATAGACTGACTGCTGGTATCTTCTGCATATATCGAGGACCTGTTTCTCGCTAGAGCAAGCGGGTGGGGGCTCCGCCGCGTGGATCGTTTGGGGGAGGGAGGTCTTACATGGCGGGGATAGGGAGCTTCGGGTAAATAAAAAACGCGATGATTTACGTGAATACATGTATCGAAGTTTTTATTCAACATATTGTCCGTTCATACATATTGTGTGTGTGTGTGTGTGTGTGTGTGTGTATGTGTGTGTGTGTGTGTGTGTGTGTGTGTGTGTGTGTGTGTGTGTGTGTGTGTGTGTGTGTGTGTGTGTGTGTGTGTGTGTGTGTGTGTGTGTGTGTGTGTGTGTGTGCGCGCGCGCGCGCGCGCGCGCGTGTGTGTGTGCGCGCGCGTGTATGTGTGTATGTGTGTGTGTGTGTGTGTGTGTGTGTGTGTGTGTGTGCATGCAGATGTGAAAGTCGGCGTCTTCACACCTACTTGAAAAATGATTGCCATAGAAATGCTGGATGTGAAATAAAGTCCTCACCTATAAAACTTATTTTATGCAGCTGTAGTAACAAAGAGGCGCGCTCTTCCAAAATGTCACTACATCCGGGTTTTGTTTTCATTTCCACAGGTGACACCGAGGTATTTATATATGCAAAGTACTCAATAATGCGTGGATGCCACCGCACGATTTTTTGTGTGAAAACCCCAGATCGTCCACAGTTATACTCACTTTTAACTGGTTCATTTCGTTTCCATGCCTCCCCACTATTCTTATAGTATTACAATACAAGAACACTATAGTGTGGAACTATAGTGCGTTCCTAAGATAGAGGAAAAATATGGAAAAAAGATTCCCAGAATGAAAACGACTTCTACCACCGCAGGCTTTACACTACGAATCGAGCAGTCACTTTTGCCGACATCAACTCTTGAAACTTCCGTTGTGAACTCACGTGAAAATGGCTGAGAAAATTCCACAACTTGAACAAAATCTGCGCGATCAAGCCGCACTTATAAATTCCGTGGAAGAGTATATAGTATGGGAGCAACAATGTGATCAGTGTGTGGAGTCATTGGAAACGAAAAGCCGAATTAAACGACCGCGATTATCACTCGGAAATCCGCAATCGTTGGTAGAAGGAATCGCTCGTTTAGAAGGTTTAAAAAATGTTCTACGCAGACGATTTTTACATGCGGGTGCGCGAAACAGTGATCGTGGTTTGATCTGGCGAGAGATTGATACGGCGTTCGAAAATCGTGTCCTGACCGGCTGCGTCATCAATAACAACCATATTGAACCTCGTCGGTTTCTCGAAGCGGCGTGTGATATGATGCTTTCACACGTGCAAGACATTACCAACAAACACTTCAGTGTAAAAGTGAATACAGTTTTAAATGGTGAATTTGAGTCAGGTGACAAACGTGCAACTAAAAGTATCAACACGAAGAACTTTGAAATTTTTACCACATCCAATTTACGTGAGTGGTATACACAACGAGTTGTCGAGCCTACCTTAGCATCCCTCGAAGATTTTCAAAAACGGGATAGCGGATGGACATTGTCGCGGATACTGAACTTAACTTTAAATATCAACAAATACAATCCAATGCGTGTCGGATGTCAAACTGTTTTGTCGCGGGAAATAATCCTGAAGAAAGCGGTGGTGAATATAAAGTCTAAGGATAACACTTGTTTCGCGTGGGCAGTGGTGGCTGCTCTTCATCCAGCGAAAACAAATGTGAACATGATATCTTCGTATCCTCATTACTCAACTGTACTGCAGCTTCAAGGCATTGTTTTTCCAATGACTCTAAATCAAATAAAGAAGTTTGAATCGCAAAATAAACTTTCAATTAATGTATATACATTTGAAAAGAAAAACATCGTTCCGATTCGAGTATGTGACCAAAAGTTCGATAAACACGTCAATTTGCTGTACACGGAGGATTCATCGGACAACAACGTGGGACACTTTGTATGGATCAAAAATTTATCCCGACTCGTGAGCACGCAGCTGAACAAAACAAAACGGAAAAAATACATCTGCGATCGGTGAGTAAAAACCCTACTCGAAAATATACCTATGTGTAATTATGTACTTGGTAATATAAAAATGGTTTCGCCGTTTTTGTTACAGGTGTTTGCACTACTTTTACACGGAGGCTAAATTACGATCGCACGAGATGGATTGTGGAAAATCAAACGACTGTGTCATTCGATTACCTGGTAAAACGGAGAAATGGCTAGCGTTCGAAAACTTTCAACGAAAAGAATGACTTCCATTTGTGATTTATGCGGATCTCGAGTGCGTTTTGGCAAATGGTGATAACAAAAATATACAGCAACAGCACGAAGTGTTTTGCGTAGCGTACTACATACATTGCTCGTATGACGATTCGTTATCGGGATACTACTCGCGGCGCGATGCCAATTGCATCCCATGGTTTGTTGAGAACCTTAAAAATTTAGCTTTGTGCATCAACGATATTCGATCGGATAGTGTTCCCGTGGTACTTCTAACTCCGGATGAGCGGGCAAAATTTCGAAGCGCTGCTCAATGCCATATATGTGAAAAACGATTTGCCGAAGACGACATACGCGTTCGTGATCATTGCCTTCTGACCGGACGTTACAGAGGTCCCGCCCATTCTAACTGCAATTTGAATTACCAACGGTATTTTTTCATTCCCGTATTTTTTCATAATTTGTCCGGCTATGGTGCACAACTCATCATCGAGGAACTAGCCACGGCATTCGCGGGGAAACCACTGTGCTGCCCATAACTAAAGAGGAATACATTTCTTTTACAAAAACATTTCGTACGGCAGACAAATCACAACCGATTCAATTACGCTTCGTCGATTCATACAAATTTCTCAATGCAAGTCTGGATGACCTGGCCTCATTTTTGACAATGGACAAACTAAAAATTTTACGTTCGCAATTTCGTGACATAACAAACGATAGTTTCGTCCTATTAACTCGAAAGGGCGTCTTCCCCAATGAATATATCGATAGTGTAAACCGATTGGAAGACTATCACCTACCGCCACGAGACGCATTCTACAGTACTTTGACTGGTGACATTGTAAGTGAGAACGAATACGCTCGCGCCAAGAATGTATGGGAACGGTTTTCTATTCAAACGTTAGGTGAATATAGTGACTTGTATTTGAAGACCGAAGTTTTGTTGCTGGCCGACGTTTTTGAGAACTTTCGCAATAGCTGTATGGAGCGTTACAGGCTCGACCCCGCTTATTACTATACTCTCCCCGGCTATACATGGGATGCAATGTTGAAACATACATGCGTCAACTTCGAATTGTTCACCGATATTGACATGGTATTATTCGTTGAACGGGGTACACGCGGTGGCCTGAGTCAGTGCTCAAATAGGTATGCGCACGCCAATAACAAATACATGGAATCATTCGATCCATCAAGGTCCTCATCATACTTGATGTATTTCGATGTGAATAATTCGTATGGATGGGCAATGTGTCAACCATTGCCCTATGCTGATTTTCGATGGGTTGATGAGTTGTCGACATTCGATTTATCATCTATCGCGCTAGATTCACCGACCGGTTACATTCTTGAGGTTGACTTAGAGTACCCGAAATGTCTACACGATGCACACACGGACTTACCGTTTTGTTCAACACATGGTAAACCACCGGGTGGACAATACGAAAAACTGCTTGCAACCGTGTATAACAAGGAACGGTATGTTATTCATTATCGCAATCTGCAGCAGTGTGTACGACACGGTCTCAAAATCACCAAAATTCATAGAATACTCCAATTCTCCCAATCGCCTTGGCTACGAACATATATCGAGTTGAACGCGCAGTTCCGAACCCAAGCAAAGAATAATTTTGAAAAAAATCTCTATAAATTGATGAATAATGCGGTGTTTGGGAAAACAATAGAAAACGTGCGCAATCACGTAGACGTCAAGATTTTAACACGGTGGGAGGGCAGGTACGGTGCAGAAGCAATCATTGCAAAACCAAATTTTCATAGCCGGAGTGTTTTTTCAGAAAACCTTATTGCTGTCGAATTACGCAAGCTCGAGGTGAAATTCAATAAACCAATATATGTGGGTATGTGCATACTCGACATATCGAAGACGTGTTTATATGATTTTCATCATGAGTACATGATGCCTCTGTATAAAGAAAAATGTTCAGTGTTGTACACCGATACGGATAGTCTAATATACAGCATTGAGTGTGAGGATGTGTACGACGACATGAAGCGTAATATCCATCGTTTCGATACGAGCGAGTACCCGGCGAGCAATGGGTATGATATACCGCTTGTCAACAAAAATGTTCCCGGCCTTATGAAAGACGAAAATAATGGTCGGATAATGACGGAATTTGTCGGGGTTAGAGCAAAAATGTATGCAGTGCGAGTCGATGGTAAAGACGTTACGAAGAAACTGAAGCGCGATAAGAGTAACATCGGGGTGAGAAAGATCTCCTTCGAGGATTACACGAAATGCCTGTACGACCAGATCGAAATGACTGATCAGCAAGCATGCATACGATCGATGTTGCATGAAGTGTACACCACCAGCGAGACAAAAATTGCTCTAAGTCCGCGCGATGACAAACGGTATATCATACCTGGAACCACGAAAACGTTGCCGTGGGGGCATTATAGGATACAATCGTAGGGTGTATTTTTTTAATTGTAGATAAGCTTGTAAAATAATTGTAAAAAAGCTTGTTCTGCAAATAATCAACCCTGTGAGAAACGACGTTTGTAAATTATCGCGTTTGTCTGTTGTATATAATAAATTGGTTCATGAATTTTTCAACTGAGAAAATGAAGAAGTGCCCGCTGTATTTTGACGAATCACCTAATTTTTCCTCACACTCTCCTGATACGGTTCTACGGGAGAGAGAGAAAGAGAGAGGTGTCATAAAATTTAAAACATTTTTATTGTCCGCTCCATATCAGGTTTGCTCATTCAGCTATTGTGAGTATTGTCGAAAGTCAACCCCATTACAAACATTCGATTATTACGCTGCTATAATACTTTTTCAATGAGATCAATTTCGACATATTCGACATAATTTCGACATATAAGCAGCTCCTGATCGTACAAATCACCTGCAACGGCTCCATCGTTATCGCCCGTCAGATGAAATGCTACAGAGTTCGTGATTTTCTCTCGATATATGGCAAATATTTGCGCTGTCCAGTTCGGTGCGTAATCCTTTCAGAATACACTCTTAGTTTACTGATTCTCAACGCTCTTTATTGTCAATTTTTATTTACATAATGATGCGGTTAAAATTGTTTGAAACGGGGTCCTATGAAAAACATGTTGTTGTGGTAGCTTCTCATTTTCAACATTGATGCTACTCAGTTTCACCTGCCTTATCGTATAGTGTACAGAATCATCAGACGCGTCTACTAGGTTATCAAGAATACCGATCTATCTATAATTACTACGTAGGCTAAATTGCATTCACATCTTATTCCTCTCTGCACGATTGAAATACTCACAAACGGATGCTTTTAAATTGCTATACCCAGAATACAGGCGAAAATTATACGTTTTTATTAGGGTTTTAAAGCGACCATTATAAAAATATTCTCCCTGATCAAAGTGCAAGGTCTGCGGTATACGTCCCCTTGACAAGTGTTGACGTCACTGCGGTTCCTGCATCATTACCATTCTTATTTCGTAGGCGTACGGCCGAGGCAAATTTTGAGACAGTATCGATGACGGTTAGGTGAAATTTATGTTTGGAGTTTTTACGCGCGTACGATGAAATATCGACGAGATCAGCTTGCCATGGTTCATCCAAACTGCGAATGTTCACAAGTAAAAGGTCTAGTAGCGTCGAGTTCATCAACGCTTCGCACAACGAACGAGTTTTTTATTTGAAGCACTTAACGTAACGCTACCGACTTTGTCCTTCCGATGTAACACTGGGATGACAGTGGTATACCGCACGAGGCAGCTTGAACGATAATTCGACCCATCTTGCGAGGAGCTCCCACGATCTACGCGGCGGAATCCGAGAAGTACTCGAAGCTGTCAATATTTACGCAAAAATCGGCACAAAATGGTGTCAATTATCCACAGACGCTTCAGTTAAGACAGAGCACATCGTCGCCGTGCAAGGACTCAAGACACCCACCAATGAGTTTATACTAAAGGAGATATCCATCACCAAACTTAACGATAGGAACGCTGACCCGCAAAGTAGATATGAATTGAAGGCATATAAAACAATAGTTTATTAATAATAAAATTAAACAATTACATAATCATAGTGTATGCTATGCATTAAACCTTGGTGTGTGTGTGTGTGTGTGTGTGTGTGTGTTTGTTTGTTTTTATTTTTTATTCTTTTATTTTAAATATCCGCAGTGGTAGTCGTTCTGAAACAAACAAAACATGCATTTTTCTTATCAATCTATCAAACACAATGATATTTAGAATGATACTAAAGTAAAAGGATAATACTCACAATCAGCCCTGTATACGTTCAAACAGGTTGGACACATGTCGCGCGTGACGATTTGATGTAGCGGTCCACCGCAGTTGGTGCAAAAGATTCCGCGCATAGCTATAAAGCGTTCGCTGTAGTGACCACATCTTTTGCGAAGTCCTTCAAACATATCCCGTACATCGAAGTAGCACGAAACACAATACTTTGATCGATGATTTTCGGTAAAGTACATGTAATTCACGCAATATACGGTTTCCCGGTTCAGCCGATTAAGCTGACGCCGGTCCAGTAGGTCCTCTCGCACATCATGGTATTCATCATCTGACCCACCGCCGTATGCGGAATCTGCCTGTTCAATATCGCTATCCAGTTCGTCTATTTCAAGCAGTACGATATCATCACGAGCGATCACTTCTACTTCGTCGTCATAATCGGCGTTGTCAACATCTATTTCGTCGTCACCATCAACGGCGATATCAACAATTTGTAGGTCGTTATCATCGGCGATATCAACAGCTTCTACTTCGTCATCATTATCGTCGATATCCACCACCTCCATTTCATTATCAACGACTAGATCGATCACTTCACGAATTTGGCTAACCATTATTTCACTTTTCTTCGTTCTGCGACTCTTTCGTTTCAGAGTGACACCTCGGAGGTTGGAGACTGGAATGGTGAAAACTGCGTTCACGATACTTTTTGAAATTTCCGTTTTTCGGTCCTCATAGGATTGAGGTATGGTGGGGATGGCCAATAGGACGTGTACACTTCCCGACTAATTCCTACATGTTGAATAGGAAAACCGTGTACACGTCCTATTGGCCATCCCCACCATACCTCAATCCTATGAGGACCGAAAAACGGAAATTTCAAAAAGTATCGTGAACGCAGTTTTCACCATTCCAGTCTCCAACCTCCGAGGTGTCACTCTGAAACGAAAGAGTCGCAGAACGAAGAAAAGTGAAATAATGGTTAGCCAAATTCGTGAAGTGATCGATCTAGTCGTTGATAATGAAATGGAGGTGGTGGATATCGACGATAATGACGACGAAGTAGAAGCTGTTGATATCGCCGATGATAACGACCTACAAATTGTTGATATCGCCGTTGATGGTGACGACGAAATAGATGTTGACAACGCCGATTATGACGACGAAGTAGAAGTGATCGCTCGTGATGATATCGTACTGCTTGAAATAGACGAACTGGATAGCGATATTGAACAGGCAGATTCCGCATACGGCGGTGGGTCAGATGATGAATACCATGATGTGCGAGAGGACCTACTGGACCGGCGTCAGCTTAATCGGCTGAACCGGGAAACCGTATATTGCGTGAATTACATGTACTTTACCGAAAATCATCGATCAAAGTATTGTGTTTCGTGCTACTTCGATGTACGGGATATGTTTGAAGGACTTCGCAAAAGATGTGGTCACTACAGCGAACGCTTTATAGCTATGCGCGGAATCTTTTGCACCAACTGCGGTGGACCGCTACATCAAATCGTCACGCGCGACATGTGTCCAACCTGTTTGAACGTATACAGGGCTGATTGTGAGTATTATCCTTTTACTTTAGTATCATTCTAAATATCATTGTGTTTGATAGATTGATAAGAAAAATGCATGTTTTGTTTGTTTCAGAACGACTACCACTGCGGATATTTAAAATAAAAGAATAAAAAATAAAAACAAACAAACACACACACACACACACACACACACACACACACACACCAAGGTTTAATGCATAGCATACACTATGATTATGTAATTGTTTAATTTTATTATTAATAAACTATTGTTTTATATGCCTTCAATTCATATCTACTTTGCGGGTCAGCGTTCCTATCGTTAAGTTTGGTGATGGATATCTCCTTTAGTATAAACTCATTGGTGGGTGTCTTGAGTCCTTGCACGGCGACGATGTGCTCTGTCTTAACTGAAGCGTCTGTGGATAATTGACACCATTTTGTGCCGATTTTTGCGTAAATATTGACAGCTTCGAGTACTTCTCGGATTCCGCCGCGTAGATCGTGGGAGCTCCTCGCAAGATGGGTCGAATTATCGTTCAAGCTGCCTCGTGCGGTATACCACTGTCATCCCAGTGTTACATCGGAAGGACAAAGTCGGTAGCGTTACGTTAAGTGCTTCAAATAAAAAACTCGTTCGTTGTGCGAAGCGTTGATGAACTCGACGCTACTAGACCTTTTACTTGTGAACATTCGCAGTTTGGATGAACCATGGCAAGCTGATCTCGTCGATATTTCATCGTACGCGCGTAAAAACTCCAAACATAAATTTCACCTAACCGTCATCGATACTGTCTCAAAATTTGCCTCGGCCGTACGCCTACGAAATAAGAATGGTAATGATGCAGGAACCGCAGTGACGTCAACACTTGTCAAGGGGACGTATACCGCAGACCTTGCACTTTGATCAGGGAGAATATTTTTATAATGGTCGCTTTAAAACCCTAATAAAAACGTATAATTTTCGCCTGTATTCTGGGTATAGCAATTTAAAAGCATCCGTTTGTGAGTATTTCAATCGTGCAGAGAGGAATAAGATGTGAATGCAATTTAGCCTACGTAGTAATTATAGATAGATCGGTATTCTTGATAACCTAGTAGACGCGTCTGATGATTCTGTACACTATACGATAAGGCAGGTGAAACTGAGTAGCATCAATGTTGAAAATGAGAAGCTACCACAACAACATGTTTTTCATAGGACCCCGTTTCAAACAATTTTAACCGCATCATTATGTAAATAAAAATTGACAATAAAGAGCGTTGAGAATCAGTAAACTAAGAGTGTATTCTGAAAGGATTACGCACCGAACTGGACAGCGCAAATATTTGCCATATATCGAGAGAAAATCACGAACTCTGTAGCATTTCATCTGACGGGCGATAACGATGGAGCCGTTGCAGGTGATTTGTACGATCAGGAGCTGCTTATATGTCGAAATTATGTCGAATATGTCGAAATTGATCTCATTGAAAAAGTATTATAGCAGCGTAATAATCGAATGTTTGTAATGGGGTTGACTTTCGACAATACTCACAATAGCTGAATGAGCAAACCTGATATGGAGCGGACAATAAAAATGTTTTAAATTTTATGACACCTCTCTCTTTCTCTCTCTCCCGTAGAACCGTATCAGGAGAGTGTGAGGAAAAATTAGGTGATTCGTCAAAATACAGCGGGCACTTCTTCATTTTCTCAGTTGAAAAATTCATGAACCAATTTATTATATACAACAGACAAACGCGATAATTTACAAACGTCGTTTCTCACAGGGTTGATTATTTGCAGAACAAGCTTTTTTACAATTATTTTACAAGCTTATCTACAATTAAAAAAATACACCCTACGATTGTATCCTATAATGCCCCCACGGCAACGTTTTCGTGGTTCCAGGTATGATATACCGTTTGTCATCGCGCGGACTTAGAGCAATTTTTGTCTCGCTGGTGGTGTACACTTCATGCAACATCGATCGTATGCATGCTTGCTGATCAGTCATTTCGATCTGGTCGTACAGGCATTTCGTGTAATCCTCGAAGGAGATCTTTCTCACCCCGATGTTACTCTTATCGCGCTTCAGTTTCTTCGTAACGTCTTTACCATCGACTCGCACTGCATACATTTTTGCTCTAACCCCGACAAATTCCGTCATTATCCGACCATTATTTTCGTCTTTCATAAGGCCGGGAACATTTTTGTTGACAAGCGGTATATCATACCCATTGCTCGCCGGGTACTCGCTCGTATCGAAACGATGGATATTACGCTTCATGTCGTCGTACACATCCTCACACTCAATGCTGTATATTAGACTATCCGTATCGGTGTACAACACTGAACATTTTTCTTTATACAGAGGCATCATGTACTCATGATGAAAATCATATAAACACGTCTTCGATATGTCGAGTATGCACATACCCACATATATTGGTTTATTGAATTTCACCTCGAGCTTGCGTAATTCGACAGCAATAAGGTTTTCTGAAAAAACACTCCGGCTATGAAAATTTGGTTTTGCAATGATTGCTTCTGCACCGTACCTGCCCTCCCACCGTGTTAAAATCTTGACGTCTACGTGATTGCGCACGTTTTCTATTGTTTTCCCAAACACCGCATTATTCATCAATTTATAGAGATTTTTTTCAAAATTATTCTTTGCTTGGGTTCGGAACTGCGCGTTCAACTCGATATATGTTCGTAGCCAAGGCGATTGGGAGAATTGGAGTATTCTATGAATTTTGGTGATTTTGAGACCGTGTCGTACACACTGCTGCAGATTGCGATAATGAATAACATACCGTTCCTTGTTATACACGGTTGCAAGCAGTTTTTCGTATTGTCCACCCGGTGGTTTACCATGTGTTGAACAAAACGGTAAGTCCGTGTGTGCATCGTGTAGACATTTCGGGTACTCTAAGTCAACCTCAAGAATGTAACCGGTCGGTGAATCTAGCGCGATAGATGATAAATCGAATGTCGACAACTCATCAACCCATCGAAAATCAGCATAGGGCAATGGTTGACACATTGCCCATCCATACGAATTATTCACATCGAAATACATCAAGTATGATGAGGACCTTGATGGATCGAATGATTCCATGTATTTGTTATTGGCGTGCGCATACCTATTTGAGCACTGACTCAGGCCACCGCGTATACCCCGTTCAACGAATAATACCATGTCAATATCGGTGAACAATTCGAAGTTGACGCATGTATGTTTCAACATTGCATCCCATGTATAGCCGGGGAGAGTATAGTAATAAGCGGGGTCGAGCCTGTAACGCTCCATACAGCTATTGCGAAAGTTCTCAAAAACGTCGGCCAGCAACAAAACTTCGGTCTTCAAATACAAGTCACTATATTCACCTAACGTTTGAATAGAAAACCGTTCCCATACATTCTCGGCGCGAGCGTATTCGTTCTCACTTACAATGTCACCAGTCAAAGTACTGTAGAATGCGTCTCGTGGCGGTAGGTGATAGTCTTCCAATCGGTTTACACTATCGATATATTCATTGGGGAAGACGCCCTTTCGAGTTAATAGGACGAAACTATCGTTTGTTATGTCACGAAATTGCGAACGTAAAATTTTTAGTTTGTCCATTGTCAAAAATGAGGCCAGGTCATCCAGACTTGCATTGAGAAATTTGTATGAATCGACGAAGCGTAATTGAATCGGTTGTGATTTGTCTGCCGTACGAAATGTTTTTGTAAAAGAAATGTATTCCTCTTTAGTTATGGGCAGCACAGTGGTTTCCCCCGCGAATGCCGTGGCTAGTTCCTCGATGATGAGTTGTGCACCATAGCCGGACAAATTATGAAAAAATACGGGAATGAAAAAATACCGTTGGTAATTCAAATTGCAGTTAGAATGGGCGGGACCTCTGTAACGTCCGGTCAGAAGGCAATGATCACGAACGCGTATGTCGTCTTCGGCAAATCGTTTTTCACATATATGGCATTGAGCAGCGCTTCGAAATTTTGCCCGCTCATCCGGAGTTAGAAGTACCACGGGAACACTATCCGATCGAATATCGTTGATGCGCAAAGCTAAATTTTTAAGGTTCTCAACAAACCATGGGATGCAATTGGCATCGCGCCGCGAGTAGTATCCCGATAACGAATCGTCATACGAGCAATGTATGTAGTACGCTACGCAAAACACTTCGTGCTGTTGCTGTATATTTTTGTTATCACCATTTGCCAAAACGCACTCGAGATCCGCATAAATCACAAATGGAAGTCGTTCTTTTCGTTGAAAGTTTTCGAACGCTAGCCATTTCTCCGTTTTACCAGGTAATCGAATGACACAGTCGTTTGATTTTCCACAATCCATCTCGTGCGATCGTAATTTAGCCTCCGTGTAAAAGTAGTGCAAACACCTGTAACAAAAACGGCGAAACCATTTTTATATTACCAAGTACATAATTACACATAGGTATATTTTCGAGTAGGGTTTTTACTCACCGATCGCAGATGTATTTTTTCCGTTTTGTTTTGTTC
>OZ023312.1:61499592-61654592 GCA_964007375.1 Ophion obscuratus | reverse complement strand
GAGGCGTTTCTTCAAGATTATTCGTTTGTAGTGGAAAACTAGCTTACTCCAAACGATAGACGACCTGTCAAAACGTGTGTAGTTGTTTGTAGTTCCCGGATTATGGTTTGTAGTTGCGCGAAAATCGAACTACAAACGAGGAAAGCACCTGAAAATGAGTTCTGAACGCTTCTCGTTGGAATATCTTGTTCGGAGTGGCAAATAAGTTTACTACAAACGATATCGAACCTCTCAAAACGATTGTAGTTGTTTGTAGTTTCCGAATTATCGTTTGTAGTTGCGCGAAAATCGAACTACAAACGAGGAAAGAATCTGAAAATGAGTCTCGAACGCTTCTCGTTAGGATATCTTGTTTGTAATGGCAAATAAGCTTACTACAAACGATATCCGACCTCTCAAAACGTTTGTAGTTGTTTGTAGTTCCCGACCGATCGTTTCTAGTTGCGCGAAAATGGAACTACGAACGAGGAAAGCACCGACAAATGATTTTTCAAGGCCTCTCTGCGGAATTATTCGTTTGTAGTGGCAAACAAGCTCACTACAAACGATGAACGACCTCTTAAAACGTTTGTAGTTGTTTGTAGCTTGCGATTAGTCGTTTGTAGTTGCGCGAAAATCAATCTACGAACGAGGAAAGCATCAAAAATGATTTTTCAAGGCTTCTCTTCAAGATTATTCGTTTCTAGTGGCAAACTAGCTTACTACAAACGATACACGACCTGTCAAAACGTTTGTGGTTGTTTGTAGTTCCCGAATTATCGTTTGTAGTTGCGCGAAAATCAAACTACGAACGAGGAAAGCACCTGAAAATGAGTTTTGAACGCTTCTCGTTGGAATATCTTGTTTGTAGAGGCAAATAAGCTTACTACAAACGATATCCGACCTCTTAAAACGTTTGTAGTTGTTTGTAGTTCCCGAATTATCGTTTGTAGTTGCGCGAAAATCGAACTACGGACGGGAAAAGCACCGAAAAATGATTTTTCAAGGTTTCTCTTGGGAATCATTCGTTTGTAGTGGCAATCAAGCTTACTACAAACGATAAACGGACTCTTCAAACGTTTGTAGTTGTTTGTAGTTTGCGATTAAGCGTTTGTAGTTGCGCGAAAATCAATCTACGAACGAGGATAGTACCAAAAATAATTTTTCGAGGCTTTTCTTCAAGATTATTCGTTTGTAGTGGCAAACTAGCTTACTACAAACGATAGACGACCTGTCAAAACGTGTGTAGTTGTTTGTAGTTCCGGGATTATGGTTTGTAGTTGCGCGAAAATCGAACTACAAACGAGGAAAGCACCGAAAAATGATTTTTCAAGGCTTCTCTTGGGAATCATTCGTTTGTAGTGGCAAACAAGCTTACTACAAACGATAAACGGACTCTTGAAACGTTTGTAGTTGTTTGTAGTTTGCGATTAAGCGTTTGTAGTTGCGCGAAAATCAATCTACGAACGAGGATAGTACCAAAAATAATGTTTCGAGGCTTTTCTTCAAGATTATTCATTTGTAGTGGCAAACTAGCTTACTACAAACGATAGACGACCTGTCAAAACGTGTGTAGTTGTTTGTAGTTCCCGGATTATGGTTTGTAGTTGCGCGAAAATCGAACTACAAACGAGGAAAGCACCTGAAAATGAGTTCTGAACGCTTCTCGTTGGAATATCTTGTTTGGAGTGGCAAATAAGTTTACTACAAACGATATCGAACCTCTCAAAACGATTGTAGTTGTTTGTAGTTTCCGAATTATCGTTTGTAGTTGCGCGAAAATCGAACTACAAACGAGGAAAGAATCTGAAAATGAGTCTCGAACGCTTCTCGTTAGGATATCTTGTTTGTAGTGGCAAATAAGGTTACTACAAACGATATCCGACCTCTCAAAACGTTTATAGTTGTTTGTAGTTCCCGAATTATCGTTTGTAGTTGCGCGAAAATCAAACTACAAACGAGGAAAGCACCTGAAAATGAGTTTTGAACGCTTCTCGTTTGGATATCTTGTTTGTAGTGACAAAAAAGGTTACTACAAACGATATCCGACCTCTCAAAACGTTTGCAGGTTTTTGTAGTTTCCGAATTATCGTTTGTAGTTGCGCGAAAATGGAACTACAAACGAGGAAAGCACCTGAAAATGAGTTTCGAACGCTTCTCGTTAGGATATCTTCTTTGTAGTGGCAAATAAGCTTACTACAAACGATATCCGACCTCGTAAAACGTTTGTAGTTGTTTGTAGTTCACGAATTATCGTTTGTAGTTGCGCGAAAATCGAACTACGGACGGGGAAAGCACCGAAAAATGATTTTTCAAGGCTTCTCTTGGGAATCATTCGTTTGTAGTGGCAAACAAGCTTACTACAAACGATAAACGGACTCTTCAAACGTTTGTAGTTGTTCGTAGTTTGCGATTAAGCGTTTGTAGTTGAGCGAAAATCAATCTACGAACGAGGATAGTACCAAAAATAATTTTTCGAGGCTTTTCTTCAAGATTATTCGTTTGTAGTGGCAAACTAGCTTACTACAAACGATAGACGACCTGTCAAAACGTGTGTAGTTGTTTGTAGTTCCCGGATTATCGTTTGTAGGTGCGCGAAAATCGAACTACAAACGAGGAAAGCACCTGAAAATGAGTTCTCAACGCTTCTCGTTGGAATATCTTGTTTGGAGTGGCAAATAAGTTTACTACAAACGATATCGAACCTCTCAAAACGATTGTAGTTGTTTGTAGTTTCCGAATTATCGTTTGTAGTTGCGCGAAAATCGAACTACAAACGAGGAAAGAATCTGAAAATGAGTCTCGAACGCTTCTCGTTAGAATATCTTGTTTGTAGTGGCAAATAAGCTTACTACAAACGATATCCGACCTCTCAAAACGTTTGTAGTTGTTTGTAGTTCGCGAATTATCGTTTGTAGTTGCGCGAAAATCAAACTACAAACGAAGAAAGCACCTGAAAATGAGTTTCGAAAGCTTCTCGTTAGGATATCTTGTTTGTAGTGGCAAATAAGCTTACTACAAACGATATCCAACCTCGTAAAACGGTTGTAGTTGTTTGTAGTTCCCGACCTATCGTTTGTAGTTGCGCGAAAATCGAACTACGAACGAGGAAAGCACCGACAAATGATTTTTCAAGGCCTCTCTTCGGAATTATTCGTTTGTAGTGGCAAACAAGCTCACTACAAACGATGAACGACCTCTTAAAACGTTTGTAGTTATTTGTAGATTGCGATTAGTCGTTTGTAGTTGCGCAAAAATCAATCTACGAACGAGGAAAGCATCAAAAATGATTTTTCAAGGCTTCTCTTCAAGATTATTCGTTTGTAGTGGCAAACTAGCTTACTACAAACGATACACGACCTGTCAAAACGTTTGTCGTTGTTTGTAGTTCCCGAATTATCGTTTGTAGTTGCGCGAAAATCAAACTACAAACGAGGAAAGCACCTGAAAATGAGTTTTGAACGCTTCTCGTTGGAATATCTTGTTTGTAGTGGCAAATAAGCTTACTACAAACGATATGGAACCTCTCAACACGATTGTAGTTGTTTGTAGTTTCCGCATTATCGTTTGTAGTTGCGCGAAAATCGAACTACAAACGAGGAAAGAATCTGAAAATGAGTCGCGAACGCTTCTCGTTAGGATATCTTGTTTCTAGTGGCAAATAAGCTTACTACAAACGATATCCGACCTCTCAAAACGTTTGTAGTTGTTTGTAGTTCGCGAATTATCGTTTGTAGTTGCGCGAAAATCAAACTACAAACGAGGAAAGCACCTGAAAATGAGTTTGGAAAGCTTCTCGTTAGGATATCTTGTTTGTAGTGGCAAATAAGCTTACTACAAACGATATCCAACCTCTTAAAACGTTTGTAGTTGTTTGTAGTTCGCGACCTACCGTTTGTAGTTGCGCGAAAATCGAACTACGAACGAGGAAAGCACCGACAAATGATTTTTCAAGGCCTCTCTTCGGAATTATTCGTTTGTAGTGGCAAACAAGCTCACTACAAACGATGAACGACCTCTTATAACGTTTGTAGTTGTTCGTAGTTTGCGATTAGTCGTTTGTAGTTGCGCGAAAATCAATCTACGAACGAGGAAAGCATCAAAAATGATTTTTCAAGGCTTCACTTCAAGATAATTCGTTTGTAGTGGCAAACTAGCTTACTACAAATGATACACGACCTGTCAAAACGTTTGTGGTTGTTTGTAGTTCCCGAATTATCGTTTATAGTTGCGCGAAAATCAAACTACAAACGAGGAAAGCACCTGAAAATGAGTTTCGAACGCTTCTCGTTAGGATATCTTGTTTGTAGTGGCAAATAAGGTTACTACAAACGATATCCGACCTCTCAAAACGTTTGTAGTTGTTTGTAGTTCCCGAATTATCGTTTGTAGTTGAGCGAAAATCAAACTACAAACGAGGAAAGCACCTGAAAATGAGTTTTGAACGCTTCTCGTTTGGATATCTTGTTTGTAGTGGCAAATAAGGTTACTACAAACGATATCCGACCTCTCAAAACGTTTGCAGTTGTTTGTAGTTTCCGAATTATCGTTTGTAGTTGCGCGAAAATCGAACTACAAACGAGGAAAGCACCTGAAAATGAGTTTCGAACGCTTCTCGTTAGGATATCTTGTTTGTAGTGGCAAATAATCTTACTACAAACGATATCCAACCTCTTAAAACGTTTGTAGTTGTTTGTAGTTCCCGACCTATCGTTTGTAGTTGCGCAAAAATCGAACTACGAACGAGGAAAGCACCGACAAATGATTTTGCAAGGCCTCTCTGCGGAATTATTCGTTTGTAGTGGCAAACAAGCTCACTACAAACGATGAACGACCTCTTAAAACGTTTGTAGTTGTTTGTAGTTTGCGATTAGTCGTTTCTAGTTGCGCGAAAATCAATCTACGAACGAGGAAAGCATCAAAAATGATTTTTGAAGGCTTCTCTTCAAGATAATTCGTTTGTAGTGGCAAACTAGCTTACTACAAACGATACACGACCTGTCAAAACGTTTGTGGTTGTTTGTAGTTCCCGAATTATCGTTTGTAGTTCCGCGAAAATCAAACTACAAACGAGGAAAGCACCTGAAAATGAGTTTTGAACGCTTCTCGTTGGAATATCTTGTTTGTAGTGGCAAATAAGCTTACTTCAAACGATATCCGACCTCTCAAAACGTTTGCAGTTGTTTGTAGTTCCCGAATTATCGTTTGTAGTTGCGCGAAAATCAACCTACAAACGAGGAAAGCACCTGAAAATGAGTTTCGAACGCTTCTCGTTAGGATATCTTGTTTGTAGTGGCAAATAAGCTTACTACAAACGATATCCAACCTCTTAAAACGTTTGTAGTTGTTTGTAATTCCCGACCTATCCCGATAGTACCAAAAATTATTTTTCGAGGCTTTTCTTCAAGATTATTCGTTTGTAGTGGCAAACTAGCTTACTACAAACGATACACGACCTGTCAAAACGTGTGTAGTTGTTTGTAGTTCCCGGATTATCGTTTGTAGTTGCGCGAAAATCCAACTACAAACGAGGAAAGCACCTGAAAATGAGTTCTAAACGCTTCTCGTTGGAGTATCTTGTTTGGAGTGGCAAATAAGTTTACTACAAACGATATCGAACCTCTCAAAACGATTGTAGTTGTTTGTAGTTTCCGAATTATCGTTTGTAGTTGCGCGAAAATCAAACTACAAACGAGGAAAGCACCTGAAAATGAGTTTCGAACGCTTCTCGTTAGGATATCTTGTTTGTAGTGACAAATAAGCTTACTACAAACGATATCGAACCTCTCAAAACGATTGTAGTTGTTTGTAGTTCCCGACCTATCGTTTGTAGTTGCGCGAAAATCGAACTACGAACGAGGAAAGCACCGACAAATGATTTTTCAAGGCCTCTGTTCGGAATTATTCGTTTGTAGTGGCAAACAACCTCACTACAAACGATGAACGACCTCTTAAAACGTTTGTAGTTGTTTGTAGTTTGCGATTAGTCGTTTGTAGTTGCGCGAAAATCAATCTACGAACGAGGAAAGCATCAAAAATGATTTTTCAATGCTTCTCTTCAAGATTATTCGTTTGTAGTGGCAAACTAGCTTATTACGAACGATACACGACCTGTCAAATCGTTTGTGGTTGTTTGTAGTTCCCGAATTATCGGTTGTAGTTGCGCGAAAATCAAACTACAAACGAGGAAAGCACCTGAAAATGAGTTTCGAACGCTTCTCGTTAGGATATCTTGTTTGTAGTGGCAAATAAGGTTACTACAAACGATATCCGACCTCTCAAAACTTTTGCAGTTGTTTGTAGTTCCCGAATTATCGTTTGTAGTTGCGCGAAAATCAAACTACAAGCGAGGAAAGCACCTGAAAATGAGTTTTGAACGCTTCTCGTTTCGATATCTTGTTTGTAGTGGCAAATAAGGTTACTACAAACGATATCCAACCTCTCAAAACGTTTGCAGTTGTTTGTAGTTTCCGAATTATCGTTTGTAGTTGCGCGAAAATCGAACTGCACACGAGGAAAGCACCTGAAAATGAGTTTCAAACGCTTCTCGTTAGGATATCGTGTTTGTAGTGGCAAATAAGCTTACTACAAACGATATCCAACCTCTCAAAACGTTTGTAGTTGTTTGTAGTTCCCGACCTATCGTTTGTAGTTGCGCGAAAATCGAACTACGAACGAGGAAAGCACCGACACATGATTTTTCAAGGCCTCTCTTCGGAATTATTCGTTTGTAGTGGCAAACAAGCTTACTACAAACGATGAACGACCTTTTGAAACGTTTGTAGTTGTTTGTAGTTTGTGATTAGTCGTTTGTAGTTGCGCGAAAATCGAACTACGAATGAGGAAAGCACCGACAAATGATTTTTCAAGGCCTCTCTTCGGAATTATTCGTTTGTAGTGGCAAACAAGCTTACTACAAACGATAAACGACCTTTTGAAACGTTTGTAGTTGTTTGTAGTTTGCGATTAGTCGTTTGTAGTTGCGCGAAAATCAATCTACGAAGGAGGAGAGTTCCAAAAATAATTTTTCAAGACTTTTCTTCAAGATTATTCGTTTGTAGTGGCAAACTAGCTTACTACAGACGATACACCACCTGTCAAAACGTGTGTAGTTGTTTGTAGTTTCCGAATGATCGTTTGTAGTTGCGCGAACATCGAACTACAAGCGAGAAAAGCACCTGAAAATGAGTTTTGAACGCTTCTCGTTGGAACATCTTGTTTGTAGTGGCATATAAGCTTACTACAACCGATATCCGACCTCTTAAAACGTTTGTAGTTGTTTGTAGTTCCCGAATTGTCGTTTGTAGTTGCGCGAAAATCAAACTACAAACGAAGAAAGCACCTGAAAATAAGTTTTGAACGCTTCTCGTTGAAATATCTTGTTTGTAGTGGCAAATAAGCCTACTACAAACGATGTCCGACCTCTCAAAACGTTTGTAGTTGTTTGTAGTTCCCGTATTATCGTTTGTAGTTGCGCGAAAATCGAATTACAAACAAGGAAATCACCTGAAAATGAGTTTTTAACGCTTCTCGTTGGAATATCTTGTTTGTAATGGCAAATAAGCTTACTACAAACGATATCCAACCTCTCAAAACGTTTGCAGTTGTTTGTAGTTCCCGAATTATCGTTTGTAGTTGCGCGAAAATGAGTTTCGAACGCTTCTCGTTTGGATATCTTGTTTGTAGTGGCAAATAAGGTTACTACAAACGATATCCGACCTCTCAAAACGTTTGCAGTTGTTTGTAGTTTCCGAATTATCGTTTGTAGTTGCGCGAAAATCGAACTGCACACGAGGAAAGCACCTGAAAATGAGTTTCAAACGCTTCTCGTTAGGATATCGTGTTTGTAGTGGCAAATAAGCTTACTACAAACGATATCCAACCTCTCAAAATGTTTGTAGTTGTTTGTAGTTCCCGACCTATCGTTTGTAGTTGCGCGAAAATCGAACTACGAACGAGGAAAGCACCGACACATGATTTTTCAAGGCCTCTCTTCGGAATTATTCGTTTGTAGTGGCAAACAAGCTTATTACAAACGATGAACGACCTTTTGAAACGTTTGTAGTTGTTTGTAGTTTGTGATTAGTCGTTTGTAGTTGCGCGAAAATCGAACTACGAATGAGGAAAGCACCGACAAATGATTTTTCAAGGCCTCTCTTCGGAATTATTCGTTTGTAGTGGCGAACAAGCTTACTACAAACGATGAACGACCTTTTAAAACGTTTGTAGTTGTTTGTAGTTTGCGATTAGTCGTTTGTACTTGCGCGAAAATCAATCTACGAACGAGGAGAGTACCTAAAATAATTTTTCAAGACTTTTCTTCAAGATTATTCGTTTGTAGTGGCAAACTAGCTTACTACAAACGATACACGACCTGTCAAAACGTGTGTAGTTGTTTGTAGTTTCCGAATGATCGTTTGTAGTTGCGCGAACATCGAACTACAAGCGAGAAAAGCACCTGAAAATGAGTTTTGAACGCTTCTCGTTGGAATATCTTGTTTATAGTGGCATATAAGCTTACTACAAACGATATCCGACCTCTTAAAACGTTTGTAGTTGTTTGTAGTTCCCGAATTATCGTTTGTAGTTGCGCGAAAATCAAGCTACAAACGAAGAAAGCACCAGAAAATAAGTTTTGAACGCTTCTCGTTGAAATATCTTGTTTGTAGTGGCAAATAAGCCTACTACAAACGATGTCCGACCTCTCAAAACGTTTGTAGTTGTTTGTAGTACCGTATTATCGTTTGTAGTTGCGCGAAAATCGAACTACAAACAAGGAAATCACCTGAAAATGAGTTTTTAACGCTTCTCGTTGGAATATCTTGTTTGTAATGGCAAATAAGCTTACTACAAACGATATCCAACCTCTCAAAACGTTTGCAGTTGTTTGTAGTTCCCGAATTATCGTTTGTAGTTGCGCAAAAATCGAACTACGAATGAGAAAAGCCCCGAAACATTATTTTTTAAAGCTTCTCTTCGGAATTATTCGTTCGTAGTGGCAAACTAGCTTACTACAAACGATATCCGACCTCTTGAAACATTTGTTGTTGTTAATAGTTTTCGAATTATCGTTTGTAGTACTGCGAAAAACGAACTACAAACGGGGAGCCCATCTGAAAGCGGATTTTTAATTCTTCTAGAAATCGGGCGTTTGTAGTAGTAAACTACCTTACTACAAACGATGTGCAACCTTTTGAGTCGTTTGTAGTATATTGTAGGTGCCGAATTATCTTTTGTAGTAGCGTGAATATCGAACTACAAGCTTGGAAAGCACCTGATTGACAATAATCCATACCAATAAATTAAGTTTTTCAGTCGAAAGTAATAGGATTCGAAAACAAAACGACGCAAAATTGTTTATTTTCGTGTATTTCAGAACAGAAAATAGAAGAACAGTTACACCGACTTAAAAAAATTATCCTCAAATTTGTCGTTTTTTGTTGATAACTTTGTTATTTTCGATTTTTCGAATCAATGGCAGGCGGAAAATTTGTAGAGAATTGAATTGTCTACATAAAACAACGATATAACTTTTTTGCGCGGTGGATAGTTCACAAGTTATAAAGCAAAACCCATTTCAACCCTTTTTTTACATGGCGGATTTTCCTCAACGTTTGCAACCCGCCAAATTCGAAGTTAAGCTTTTTATACCCCTGCCCTATGCATCAGAATAATGAAATTTCTGACGTCGATAAATGCAGGGTAGGGGGACAAAAAATGCAACATTTTAATGGACTACTGCGCTAACGTGTAACCTATCGCGGTAGGATCGATGACTGCTGTGACAACAACCTTACTGTGCAAGTACAGGTTTTTAAGATAGTGACGTAGACGAACCATATAGTAGCATCTTTATAGTGACACTTCAGCTATAGACGAAATTATTACCGACTTTTGCTGAAACCTCTCGTTAAGAATCTTGATTATAAGTTATTAATCTCGAGTTACTTCTTGAAAAAGATTCTTCCGGCATCGCCACCCATTTGCCTCACGATATTTCTTACCACTCTGCTGCTGGTTGTCCTTATTTGGCGCGTATCACGGTTTTAAGTTTTTAGCTACATCGATCTATTTTACTCGCTAGTGTTTCCTATCCTGATTTACTGATCTTAATACTTCTGGACTTATTTTCGTACACTTCTCGGAATCATATCGAGTCTAGGCGCAACCGGTTCTTCGTACTCGTAAGCGCATAAGAAGGTATTGTCGAACGTCGTTTGTATACAACGGTATTCTGGAAATGTAACATCCTCATATTCGTGTAATCGTCCACAAGATCAGTGGCCGAAAAGTGAAGCAGCATTCCTATAATAATCATTTAGGCGATGGGCTTGCATTGATCACTTTTATCGAAGCATTTTGGGGAAATCGTGTTGAGCTAACTTTCGAAATGCCTCGAGCGGCGGCGAATTCGCCACATATTATTTATGAAGCTTTGAAAGATCTACGGTTCATCGATGATGAAGGCCGTCTTTTACCGTGGAGTAACGACGTTTGGCAAATAGCGACTAACGCGACGAACAGTAAGATGTCGAAAGACTATCTTTACCTTTATTTATCCCAAAACAGAAATGATGTTTTCAATAAAATTCACGGCGCTACAACATCGGAGTCAATGGAATGCAACAGTTATGTTGACAACACAGCTGATGATTCAAAGCAAGATCCGAATTGGTCTATGGGCGAAACACAATGCGCGTTGCCTGCTTTGCGGAACGCCATCGATATATCGAAAAGTGAATGGGCTCTTCTCCAGTCTCGTATCCTGGAGTACAAGAATCGTGAATACGAGGTTCTCGTTATCGGTTGGGCGGACGCTCTCTATGATATTTTATGGACTCACATGAAATTGCCTTGCCCTTTCTCGTTAGTAGATGTACCAGAGCGGTTCTAACGCCGGGATCTCAGGGTGGAGCGGGGCGGGGGGCTCCAGCGCGGGGAAGCCAAGTGCCTGGCGGCGGGGGGGGGGGGTCCAGCGCGGGGACGTGACGTCATGCCACGGGTCTCTGTGGAGGGGGTAGCCATGTGGTCCGAAGAGCGACTGTCGGGAGGGGGAAGCCGTCGTCGACGAGTGTTTTGTGGGGGCGGGGGTCAGGTAGTGGTGAGTGACCGTTGAAAAGCCATAAATCTCCTAATTTATTATAGACATAAAAAGAATAGCATCGATGCAGTGTTTTTCTTTCTACACTATTTAGTCCGTGTGAAAATAAAACACACACACACACACACACACACACACACACACACACACACACACACACACACACACTATGTGTGCATGTAATGGTCATATATGGGTAGGAAAATTTCGTTAATTTGAAGCGATACATGAAGGGGACGGCTTTTCAAAGCTGTTTATTTATGTGATGCGCTTGGTTTCGTTTCCGAAATCTTTAAAATATTTGTATGCGTGTCAACTCCTGCCACGACTCTCGCCGACACCCGAGACAGGTCCTGACAAGTCGGGATTTCTCGGAAAAACTATAAACTTTAGAGATCTATCGTCAAAGGGTTTTTGACCCCAGATGGGCCACCGGAGCACAGCTGCACTCGGGAAAAAAATGTTTCGATGTATCGAGAACTCGTTTTCATTACGAAATATAACGTCGAGATGTTCAGATGTGCGAGTATGTACGCAGTGCATCCGGCCAAGCACCCCCTGGACTTGACCAAAAACGAGCTCGAACAGGTTCCAAAGGTTTTGCTCCTAAAATATTGGGGCGAATATGTTGGCTTATTGTGGGATCGTTTGCCAGAACATCATCGGAACGATAGTGAAGTGATATCTTATCTTCCATGCATGGAGCACTATAATACACCACAGATGGAAGATCACATCGACGGCCCCCCACCTCAACGTCGGGAATGTGAAAAATGTTGTGGAAGTTCTCCACGTACGGGGTTCTTCAAACGTGTTTGAACCCGTTTTTTTTGGGAGTTTGAAGAAATGTCGTGGGGGAAATTCTCCACGTACGAGGTTCTTCGAAAGTGTTTGAACCTGTTTTTCATGATTGGAAAAGTGGGGAGAAGTTTGAAAATTTAAGTGGGAGGGTTATGAGGGAGCTTATAATTTCGTAGTCCAAGCTCAGACTGCAGTATTCCACCGTGACATCCACATCTCTCCAAAAAGAACTTTGAAAGTGCGGGGAAAATGGATCTCTCGAGTATCAACAAAGTCAGCCTGGTGGTGGAATTCCTTTCAACGAAGAAGCTGTCAGAACTCCGCGTTTACTCAGATTATCGAATCTCCGACATGAGGGCCGTACAAAGCAAGTTTGGGAAACGCTATATCGCGGAGATCGCGGATGAGTTCACTGTCTTTTTACCAGCGCGACTTGTGAAGGCCTTCGATGAAGATTTGGAAACGTTCGAGCGAATGCGGCAAGCGGCACGTGATCATCATCTCTGGATGAAATACAAAGGTGGAAAATACAACAGCATAAACTTTTTCCGAGTATGAGCACCCATGGTGGAAAAAGACGAAATTCGTTGGAACACCATCGTCGACCGACGGTCTGCATCATCGACAGTATGCTGCTACTGGAGCGTAATAGTCAACTCTACATGCAGTTGTGGAAAATACAACAGCGTCAAGTTCCATCGTCTTGGAGTATGGCGGAAAAGCGCAAATTCGTTAGTGCAGCATTGTTGAGTGGAACAGCCGTCTGGATCATAACCATCTCACCATCGTTTTCGACGTTTTAAGTGTTTGACTATGTAAAAATGTATTTAGAAAAACTGTTTTATCGAAATGTATGGGAAGGAGAAATGCAAAACAATTTTCGTCGTAGAATAAATGAAGAATACAAATGGTATATATTTTCATCGATATGTTTTTTATTCATTTAAAAAAAATCCCTCGCTCACACAACGCTTCGTATACACTCAACCAGCTTTTCAGCGATTTTACATTATCATGGGCGCAGTTGCATTTCGTGTTGAAGGAATGATGGGGGCATTTCGAGTTTGTGATTTTCGGCAACTTCTGCAGCGATGGACAGTCCAAAGTCTCCAAGTCGATGACGTTTGTCGTGGGATCCGTGAATCTTGATAGCCATGCGCATTTCTCGAATCCCTTTGCATAGATGGTGGGGGCTCCTTGCAAGATTTCCCGAATTGTCTGTCTAGCTCCCTCGTAAGGTATGCCGCTGTATTCCCATCGGATTCCATGGAAATTGCGTTCCAACCACTTGTTTGTCATTTTATACTTGGCCGGTAAAGAGTCCCATGCAAATGGTGCGTCGAAGGCGAGCGTCAGCGGTTCAGCATTCTTGTCGTGGAGTTTGATGATGGACATCTCCTTTAGGACAAATTTGTTGATAGGGCTCTTCAATACGCGTTGAATGTTATATCTCATTGCCACGGGAAATAATAATTATGAGGGCTACGATTAATGTGCAATCAAGAGATAATACACGTTTCGCATGGGTGACAGTCACAGCTTTATACCCAGCTGAACGAAACAGTGACCACGGATCTTCTTACATGCATTATTCAATAGTATTGAATCTATCGAATATTGGATTCCCCATAACTATAGGGCAAATTTAAAAAAAATGGTGCCTCAAAACTATTTATCCATTAATGTGTGTACCACCGAAGAAGACATTGCTCCGATACGCGTGGCTCAACATAAGAAGAAGAAAATCATATCAATTTGCTATACATACAAGATACGGAAGATAACAATGTATGACATATTACATAGATAAAGAACCTGTCAAGCCTCGTGAGCGCAGAACAGAGGCAACCACTAAAAAATATATATATGCCATCAGTGTGTGAAGTTAACATAATTACTATATCGTTATAAGGAATAACTGCAATCACATGAAATCGATTCTGGAGCACTAAAGTACTGCCCCATCCGACTAACAAATAATACCAATAAGTGGCACCAAATCATCAACTCCAGTCGGAAAGCACGACATCCATTCATTGAAAATGCCTATTTGGAGTGTTTTTGAGTAATGATAGGGAGAAGATGAGAGTGTGCAACGACTGATGAGAAGAACGTAGCAGAGGATATGTATAAATATCATGAAGTATTTAGTATTAATAACCACATGTGCTTTTCATATGACGAATCGCTATCATAGTATCAATCACATCACAGCGCTGATTCCATATCATGGTTTGTGGTAGAACTGGAAAAACTAGTGCTGTGCATAAAATACATTTTCTACGAAAATTACTGCTCATCATGAATTAATTCCAATACGTTCACGCTATGGCAATAATTGTGCATTCAGTCATCATCAACCAATAGAGGTAGAAGTTGAATTACTCAAGATACAACGGCGTATGCCCCACACAATATTAGATGAGATCAATAAATTATCATTACTTTGAACATTGGAAAGTGGGCGATACTTGAATATGAGTTTTCACTCTTGGGATCTATACGAATGTCCACCGCTTCAAAGCACAACGGAGCATTCATGGATCGTAAAAGCTGCCCCCCAACTAGAGAAACCAATATATGTAATTGGTGCGGCACAGACTGGTAAAAAAGATAATCTATGGCAAAGGACATTATATTATTGACCGACTGCAAACTCACAAGTGTTAAACTTTATCTCAATTCAGCTTTCTTTTCTCAGGAGGACTCGCATTTGGACTTCAAAAAAGTTTCGGCATTTTGTTCAATATGTACTCGATTTCGTAAATACCATTACGATTGCAATAGTGATCGTTCTTTACTAACCATCGCCAAGTCTTAATGTAACGGCCCTCTCGCGGATAATGATTGATCGCATCAGAACGAGCCTGTAAAAAATGCTGCCGTAGATGTGTGAATAAAGTTTAAATGCAAAGAAGATTTACCACCGAATACGACTGCTTATTGTTTTAATCTTACACGATCGCGTTGTTGGATATTGTTCATTGACTGATATTATGGGTAAAATTGTATAGATCAGCAAAATTCGGAGAGATACGAAGCATCGTGGTTGATTCGCAATGGTCTAAAGTGGGCCTATGGAAACGTTCCATGTAGCGTGACTGAAGGTTTAATAATAGCTGCAGTTGAAGGTTCAACGGAAGACGTCATGTGTCCAATCGTATATGTTAAGGGTTATGAAAAACGAAAATGGCTAGCTAATATACTAAATATGAAAATGAGCTATTTATTGAGTCGTTGAATATAGACTTTGACGATATGGATGTCTCAAGTAAATTAGATGGAAGTTCTACTCTACGATGTGAAAAGCATACAAACAATTGTGTCCTACAAAATGTATTTAAAATCTTCAATTAGTGGTTGAATCATAAAGATTCGTGCAAATACAAGAAATGTAACATTACGTACTTTTTATTCTCCTCACCCCGTACTTAGTTATATCAGCATCATCTGATATCGGATTGTGCACCTGAATAAAATATTATTTTCGAATGTGAAACTCATTTTTTTTGTATGGAATTTGATTGAAAATAAAGTAATATAATCGCTCAATGATGATCGAATACATTCATCGGTATACGTTCGATAGATGTTCGTGAGCCGTTTGTGGGAAGTTTGCGAGGCATTTGAAAGTTTTCGACAGTCTTTCGTGAGACGTTCCAGAGACTTCCGAAGACATTCATAAGACGTTCGAAGACATTCAAGAGACGTTCGAAAACATTCATAACACGTTGAAGATATGCATGAGGGGTTCAAAGAGTTTCAAAAGATTTCTACGACGTTCATGAGACGTTTGAAGGTGTTCGTGAGACGTTTAAGAGACTTTCGAAAACGTTCATAAGACGTTAGAAGACATTCATGAGAGGTTCGAAGACGTTCAAGAGATCTGTGACAATATCCATAATATGTTTGAAGACATCGATGAGGGGTTCGAAGACGTTTAAGAGACTTTCAAAGACTTTCACTAGTGATTTGAAGACGTTCAAAAACTTTCGAATTCGTTTAAGAGACTTTTGACGACATTCATAATACGTTTGAAGACATTCATGAGGGGTTCGAAGACGCTTAGGAGAGACTTTAAAAGACATTCACGAGGGGTTTGCCCAAAGACATTCATAAGACGTTTGACAACAGTCAAGAGACGTTCAAAACATTCATAAGGTGTTTGAAGACATGCATGAGGGGTTCGAAGAGTTTCAAGAGACTTTCTACGACGCTCATGAGACGTTTGACGATTTTCGTGAGACATTCAAGAGACTTTCGAATATGTTCAAGAGACTTTCGACGACATTCATAATACGTTTGAAGACATTCATGAGGGGAGTATGTGGCTTCCGGATGGAGGCCGTGTTGAGGTTCAGCGTTGTGCCGACGTTTCGCAAACGTTACAGTCTGCATCATCAGGGCTGAGAGCTCCGATACTGAAGCTCTCGTGTCTCAGGTATTCCTTATATAGTTCCAGTCATCGTTCCGGATAGCTGCACCAGCCAATCAGATGTTTTAATTGATCAGCTGGTCAATTAAAAAACCGGGAGGACGGTATGCCAAATAGGATTGACGTGATATCCTCCATCTCTGTTTAGATTGTCCGGATGTTTTCGGATTTCCAAGCCTTCTCGGTGTTTCCTGGAAAAATAGCTGTTTGATGGGGCCAGACTTTGGGCTTTGTCGAACTGGATGGCATGACCAGTCTCCATCCAATGTTCGGCCAGCGCTGATTGTGTAATATGGCCATATTTGATACACCGTTGGTGTTCTTTGATCCGTGTACTGATCTTCCTCCCGGTTTCTCCTATATCTGATTGGCTGGTGCAGCTATCCGGAACGATGACTGCAACTATATAAGGAAGACCTGAGACACGAGAGCTTCAGTATCGGAGCTCTCAGCCCTGATGATGCAGACTGTAACGTTTGCGAAACGTCGGCACAACGCTGAACCTCAACACGGCCTCCATCCGGAAGCCACATACTCTTCTCATTACATAAAGAGCCGTGAAAGCCTTAAAACTAAAAACATTCATGAGGGGTTCGAAGACGCTTAGGAGAGACTTTAAAAGACATTCACGAGGGGTTTGCCCAAAGACATTCATGAGGGGTTTGCCCAAAGACATTCATAAGACGTTTGACAACAGTCAAGAGACGTTCAAAACATTCATAAGGTGTTTGAAGACATGCATGAGGGGTTCGAAGAGTTTCAAGAGACTTTCTACGACGCTCATGAGACGTTTGACGATTTTCGTGAGACATTCAAGAGACTTTCGAATATGTTCAAGAGACTTTCGACGACATTCATAATACGTTTGAATACATTCATGAGGGGTTCGAAGACGTTTCAGAGACTTTCGACGGCATTCATAATACGTTTGAATACATTCATGAAGGGTTCGAAGACGCTTAAGAGACTTTCAAAGGCATTCACGAGAGGTGCGAAGACGTTCAGAGACTTTCGAAGACATTCAAGAGATCTTTGACAATATTCATATTACGTTTGAAGACATCGACGAGGGGTTCGATGACGTTTTAGAGACTTTCAAAGACATTCACGAGGGGTTCGAAGACATTCAAGAAACTTTCGAATACGTTCAAGAGACTTTCGACGACATTCATGATACGTTTGAATACATTCTGAGGGGTTCGAAGACGCTTGAGAGACTTTCAAAGACACTCATGAGGGGTACGAAAACGTTCAGAGACTTTCGAAGACACTCATAAGACGTTCGAAGACATTCAAGAGACGTTCGAAAACATTCATAACACGTTGAAGACATGCATGAGGGTTTCGAAGACGTTTCAGAGACTTTCGACGGCATTCATAATACGGTTGAAGACATTTATGAAGGGTTCGAAGCGCTTAAGAGCCTTTCAAGGGCATTCACGAGAGGTGCGAAGACGTTCAGAGACTTTCGAAGACATTCAAGAGATCTTTGCCAATATTCATATTACGTTTGAACACATCGACGAGGGGTTCGATGACGTTTTAGAGACTTCCAAAGACATTCACGAGGGGTTTGAAGACGTTCACGAAACTTTCGAATACGTTCAAGAGACTTTCGACGACATTCATGATACGTTTGAATACATTCATGAGGGGTTCGAAGACACTTGAGAGACTTTCAAAGACACTCACGAGGGGTGCGAAAACGTTCAGAGACTTTCGAAGACATTCAAGAGATCTTTGACAATATTCATAATACGTTTGCAGACATCGATGAAGGGTTCGACGGCGTTTTAGAGATTTTCACACCCATTCACGAGGGGTTTGAAGACGATCAGGATACTTTTCGAATACGTTCTAAAGATTTTCGACGACATTCATAATACGTTTGAAGACATTCATGAGGGGTTCGACGACGTTTTAGAGATTTTAACACCCATTCACGAGGGGTTTGAAGACGTTCAAGATACTTTTCCAATACGTTCTAGAGATTTTCGACAACATTCATAGTACGTTTGAAGACATTCATGAGGGGTTCAAAGACACGTGAGAGACTTTCAAAGACATTCACGAGGGGCTCGATGACGTTCAAGAGACTTTCGACGACATTCATAATACGTTTGAAGACATTCATGAGGGATTCGAGGATGCTTAAGAGACTTTCAAAGACATTCGCGAGAGGATTGAAGACGTTCTTGAGGATTGAGACGTTCGCGAGAGGATTGAAGACGTCTTCGTAAGCCTCAAGAGGCTTACGAAGACGGTCAGAGTTCTTCGATGACATTCATAATACGATCTCCGGCGACATCCATACACCGACTTTCACGGCGTTTGAGTTTCGCTGGAATTGTTTGGGTTTGTTTGGGATTTTTACAGTTTTGGTGAAATGTGTTTGAGTTTGTTTGGGTGCGCACAGTTTTGGTGAAATATGTTTGAGTTTGTTTGGGTGCGCACCCAAACAACAGTTTTGTGTGCGCACCCAAACAAACTCAAACACATTTCACCAAAACTGTGCGCACCCAAACAAATTCAAACACATTTCACCAAAACTGTGCGCACCCAAACAAACTCAAACACATTTCACCAAAACTGTGCGCACCCAAACAAACTCAAACACATTTCACCAAAACTGTAAAAATCCCAAACAAACCCAAACAATTCCAGCGAAACTCAAACACCGTGAAAGTCTTCGGTGTATGGATGTCGCCGGAGATCGTATTATGAATGTCATCGAAGAACTCTGAACGTGTTCGTAAGCCTCTTGAACGTCTTCAATTCTCTCGCGAATGTCTTCGAAAGTCTCTTAAGCATCCTCGAATCCCTCATGAATGTCTTCAAACGTATTATGAATGTCGTCGAAAGTCTCTTGAACGTCATCGAGCCCCTCGTGAATGTCTTTGAAAGTCTCTCACGTGTCTTCGAACCCCTCATGAATGTCTTCAAACGTATTATGAATGTCGTCGAAAATCTTTAGAACGTATTCGAAAAGTATCTTGATCGTCTTCAAACCCCTCGTTAATGGGTGTGAAAATCTCTAAAACGTCGTCGAACCCTTCATCGATGTCTTCAAACGTATTATGAATATTGTCAAAGATCTCTTGAATGTCTTCGAAAGTCTCTGAACGTTTTCGCACCCCTCGTGAGTGTCTTTGAAAGTCTCTCAAGTGTCTTCGAACCCCTCATGAATGTATTCAAACGTATCATGAATGTCGTCGAAAGTCTCTTGAACGTATTCGAAAGTTTCGTGAACGTCTTCAAACCCCTCGTGAATGTCTTTGGAAGTCTCTAAAACGTCATCGAACCCCTCGTCGATATCTTCAAACGTAATATGAATATTGGTAAAGATCTCTTGAATGTCTTCGAAAGTCTCTGAACGTCTTCGCACCTCTCGTGAATGCCCTTGAAAGTCTCTTAAGCGCTTCGAACCCTTCATAAATGTCTTCAACCGTATTATGAATGCCGTCGAAAGTCTCTGAAACGTCTTCGAAACCCTCATGCATGTCTTCAACGTGTTATGAATGTTTTCGAACGTCTCTTGAATGTCTTCGAACGTCTTATGAGTGTCTTCGAAAGTCTCTGAACGTTTTCGTACCCCTCATGAGTGTCTTTGAAAGTCTCTCAAGCGTCTTCGAACCCCTCAGAATGTATTCAAACGTATCATGAATGTCGTCGAAAGTCTCTTGAACGTATTCGAAAGTTTCTTGAATGTCTTCGAACCCCTCGTGAATGTCTTTGAAAGTCTCTAAAACGTCATCGAACCCCTCGTCGATGTCTTCAAACGTAATATGAATATTGTCAAAGATCTCTTGAATGTCTTCGAAAGTCTCTGAACGTCTTCGCACCTCTCGTGAATGCCTTTGAAAGTCTCTTAAGCGTCTTCGAACCCTTCATGAATGTATTCAAACGTATTATGAATGCCGTCGAAAGTCTCTGAAACGTCTTCGAACCCCTCATGAATGTATTCAAACGTATTATGAATGTCGTCGAAAGTCTCTTGAACATATTCGAAAGTCTCTTGAATGTCTCACGAAAATCGTCAAACGTCTCATGAGCGTCGTAGAAAGTCTCTTGAAACTCTTCGAACCCCTCATGCATGTCTTCAAACACCTTATGAATGTTTTGAACGTCTCTTGACTGTTGTCAAACGTCTTATGAATGTCTTTGGGCAAACCCCTCGTGAATGTCTTTTAAAGTCTCTCCTAAGCGTCTTCGAACCCCTCATGAATGTTTTTAGTTTTAAGGCTTTCACGGCTCTTTATGTAATGAGAAGAGTATGTGGCTTCCGGATGGAGGCCGTGTTGAGGTTCAGCGTTGTGCCGACGTTTCGCAAACGTTACAGTCTGCATCATCAGGGCTGAGAGCTCCGATACTGAAGCTCTCGTGTCTCAGGTATTCCTTATATAGTTGCAGTCATCGTTCCGGATAGCTGCACCAGCCAATCAGATATAGGAGAAACCGGGAGGAAGATCAGTACACGGATCAAAGAACACCAACGGTGTATCAAATATGGCCATATTACACAATCAGCGCTGGCCGAACATTGGATGGAGACTGGTCATGCCATCCAGTTCGACAAAGCCCAAAGTCTGGCCCCATCAAACAGCTATTTTTCCAGGAAACACCGAGAAGGCTTGGAAATCCGAAAACATCCGGACAATCTAAACAGAGATGGAGGATATCACGTCAATCCTATTTGGCATACCGTCCTCCCGGTTTTTTAATTGACCAGCTGATCAATTAAAACATCTGATTGGCTGGTGCAGCTATCCGGAACGATGACTGGAACTATATAAGGAATACCTGAGACACGAGAGCTTCAGTATCGGAGCTCTCAGCCCTGATGATGCAGACTGTAACGTTTGCGAAACGTCGGCACAACGCTGAACCTCAACACGGCCTCCATCCGGAAGCCACATACTCCCCTCATGAATGTCTTCAAACGTATTATGAATGTCGTCGAAAGTCTCTTGAACATATTCGAAAGTCTCTTGAATGTCTCACGAAAATCGTCAAACGTCTCATGAGCGTCGTAGAAAGTCTCTTGAAACTCTTCGAACCCCTCATGCATGTCTTCAAACACCTTATGAATGTTTTGAACGTCTCTTGACTGTTGTCAAACGTCTTATGAATGTCTTTGGGCAAACCCCTCGTGAATGTCTTTTAAAGTCTCTCCTAAGCGTCTTCGAACCCCTCATGAATGTCTTCAAACGTATTATGAATGTCGTCAAAAGTCTCTTAAACGAATTCGAAAGTTTTTGAACGTCTTCAAATCACTAGTGAAAGTCTTTGAAAGTCTCTTAAACGTCTTCGAACCCCTCATCGATGTCTTCAAACATATTATGGATATTGTCACAGATCTCTTGAACGTCTTCGAACCTCTCATGAATGTCTTCTAACGTCTTATGAACGTTTTCGAAAGTCTCTTAAACGTCTCACGAACACCTTCAAACGTCTCATGAACGTCGTAGAAATCTTTTGAAACTCTTTGAACCCCTCATGCATATCTTCAACGTGTTATGAATGTTTTCGAACGTCTCTTGAATGTCTTCGAACGTCTTATGAATGTCTTCGGAAGTCTCTGGAACGTCTCACGAAAGACTGTCGAAAACTTTCAAATGCCTCGCAAACTTCCCACAAACGGCTCACGAACATCTATCGAACGTATACCGATGAATGTATTCGATCATCATTGAGCGATTATATTACTTTATTTTCAATCAAATTCCATACAAAAAAAATGAGTTTCACATTCGAAAATAATATTTTATTCAGGTGCACAATCCGATATCAGATGATGCTGATATAACTAAGTACGGGGTGAGGAGAATAAAAAGTACGTAATGTTACATTTCTTGTATTTGCACGAATCTTTATGATTCAACCACTAATTGAAGATTTTAAATACATTTTGTAGGACACAATTGTTTGTATGCTTTTCACATCGTAGAGTAGAACTTCCATCTAATTTACTTGAGACATCCATATCGTCAAAGTCTATATTCAACGACTCAATAAATAGCTCATTTTCATATTTAGTATATTAGCTAGCCATTTTCGTTTTTCATAACCCTTAACATATACGATTGGACACATGACGTCTTCCGTTGAACCTTCAACTGCAGCTGTTATTAAACCTTCAGTCACGCTACATGGAACGTTTCCATAGGCCCACTTTAGACCATTGCGAATCAACCACGATGCTTCGTATCTCTCCGAATTTTGCTGATCTATACAATTTTACCCATAATATCAGTCAATGAACAATATCCAACAACGCGATCGTGTAAGATTAAAACAATAAGCAGTCGTATTCGGTGGTAAATCTTCTTTGCATTTAAACTTTATTCACACATCTACGGCAGCATTTTTTACAGGCTCGTTCTGATGCGATCAATCATTATCCGCGAGAGGGCCGTTACATTAAGACTTGGCGATGGTTAGTAAAGAACGATCACTATTGCAATCGTAATGGTATTTACGAAATCGAGTACATATTGAACAAAATGCCGAAACTTTTTTGAAGTCCAAATGCGAGTCCTCCTGAGAAAAGAATGCTGAATTGAGATAAAGTTTAACACTTGTGAGTTTGCAGTCGGTCAATAATATAATGTCCTTTGCCATAGATTATCTTTTTTACCAGTCTGTGCCGCACCAATTACATATATTGGTTTCTCTAGTTGGGGGGCAGCTTTTACGATCCATGAATGCTCCGTTGTGCTTTGAAGCGGTGGACATTCGTATAGATCCCAAGAGTGAAAACTCATATTCAAGTATCGCCCACTTTCCAATGTTCAAAGTAATGATAATTTATTGATCTCATCTAATATTGTGTGGGGCATACGCCGTTGTATCTTGAGTAATTCAACTTCTACCTCTATTGGTTGATGATGACTGAATGCACAATTATTGCCATAGCGTGAACGTATTGGAATTAAGTCATGATGAGCAGTAATTTTCGTAGAAAATGTATTTTATGCACAGCACTAGTTTTTCCAGTTCTACCACAAACCATGATATGGAATCAGCGCTGTGATGTGATTGATACTATGATAGCGATTCGTCATATGAAAAGCACATGTGGTTATTAATACTAAATACTTCATGATATTTATACATATCCTCTGCTACGTTCTTCTCATCAGTCGTTGCACACTCTCATCTTCTCCCTATCATTACTCAAAAACACTCCAAATAGGCATTTTCAATGAATGGATGTCGTGCTTTCCGACTGGAGTTGATGATTTGGTGCCACTTATTGGTATTATTTGTTAGTCGGATGGGGCAGTACTTTAGTGCTCCAGAATCGATTTCATGTGATTGCAGTTATTCCTTATAACGATATAGTAATTATGTTAACTTCACACACTGATGGCATATATATATATTTTAGTGGTTGCCTCTGTTCTGCGCTCACGAGGCTTGACAGGTTCTTTATCTATGTAATATGTCATACATTGTTATCTTCCGTATCTTGTATGTATAGCAAATTGATATGATTTTCTTCTTCTTATGTTGAGCCACGCGTATCGGAGCAATGTCTTCTTCGGTGGTACACACATTAATGGATAAATAGTTTTGAGGCACCATTTTTTTTTAATTTGCCCTATAGTTATGGGGAATCCAATATTCGATAGATTCAATACTATTGAATAATGCATGTAAGAAGATCCGTGGTCACTGTTTCGTTCAGCTGGGTATAAAGCTGTGACTGTCACCCATGCGAAACGTGTATTATCTCTTGATTGCACATTAATCGTAGCCCTCATAATTATTATTTCCCGTGGCAATGAGATATAACATTCAACGCGTATTGAAGAGCCCTATCAACAAATTTGTCCTAAAGGAGATGTCCATCATCAAACTCCACGACAAGAATGCTGAACCGCTGACGCTCGCCTTCGACGCACCATTTGCATGGGACTCTTTACCGGCCAAGTATAAAATGACAAACAAGTGGTTGGAACGCAATTTCCATGGAATCCGATGGGAATACAGCGGCATACCTTACGAGGGAGCTAGACAGACAATTCGGGAAATCTTGCAAGGAGCCCCCACCATCTATGCAAAGGGATTCGAGAAATGCGCATGGCTATCAAGATTCACGGATCCCACGACAAACGTCATCGACTTGGAGACTTTGGACTGTCCATCGCTGCAGAAGTTGCCGAAAATCACAAACTCGAAATGCCCCCATCATTCCTTCAACACGAAATGCAACTGCGCCCATGATAATGTAAAATCGCTGAAAAGCTGGTTGAGTGTATACGAAGCGTTGTGTGAGCGAGGGATTTTTTTTAAATGAATAAAAAACATATCGATGAAAATATATACCATTTGTATTCTTCATTTATTCTACGACGAAAATTGTTTTGCATTTCTCCTTCCCATACATTTCGATAAAACAGTTTTTCTAAATACATTTTTACATAGTCAAACACTTAAAACGTCGAAAACGATGGTGAGATGGTTATGATCCAGACGGCTGTTCCACTCAACAATGCTGCACTAACGAATTTGCGCTTTTCCGCCATACTCCAAGACGATGGAACTTGACGCTGTTGTATTTTCCACAACTGCATGTAGAGTTGACTATTACGCTCCAGTAGCAGCATACTGTCGATGATGCAGACCGTCGGTCGACGATGGTGTTCCAACGAATTTCGTCTTTTTCCACCATGGGTGCTCATACTCGGAAAAAGTTTATGCTGTTGTATTTTCCACCTTTGTATTTCATCCAGAGATGATGATCACGTGCCGCTTGCCGCATTCGCTCGAACGTTTCCAAATCTTCATCGAAGGCCTTCACAAGTCGCGCTGGTAAAAAGACAGTGAACTCATCCGCGATCTCCACGATGTAGCGTTTCCCAAACTTGGTTTGCACGGCCCTCATGTCGGAGATTCGATAATCTGAGTAAACGCGGAGTTCTGACAGCTTCTTCGTTGGAAGGAATTCCACCACCAGGCTGACTTTGTTGATACTCGAGAGATCCATTTTCCCCGCACTTTCAAAGTTCTTTTTGGAGAGATGTGGATGTCACGGTGGAATACTGCAGTCTGAGCTTGGACTACGAAATTATAAGCTCCCTCATAACCCTCCCACTTAAATTTTCAAACTTCTCCCCACTTTTCCAATCATGAAAAACAGGTTCAAACACTTTCGAAGAACCTCGTACGTGGAGAATTTCCCCCACGACATTTCTTCAAACTCCCAAAAAAAACGGGTTCAAACACGTTTGAAGAACCCCGTACGTGAAGAATTTCCACAGCATTTTTCACATTCCCGACGTTGAGGTGGGGGGCCGTCGATGTGATCTTCCATCTGTGGTGTATTATAGTGCTCCATGCATGGAAGATAAGATATCACTTCACTATCGTTCCGATGATGTTCTGGCAAACGATCCCACAATAAGCCAACATATTCACCCCAATATTTTAGGAGCAAAACCTTTGGAACCTGTTCGAGCTCGTTTTTGGTCAAGTCCAGGGGGTGCTTGGCCGGATGCACTGCGTACATACTCGCACATCTGAACATCTCGACGTTATATTTCGTAATGAAAACGAGTTCTCGATACATCGAAACATTTTTTTCCCGAGTGCAGCTGTGCTCCGGTGGCCCATCTGGGGTCAAAAACCCTTTGACGATAGATCTCTAAAGTATATAGTTTGTCCGAGAAATCCCGACTTGTCAGGACCTGTCTCGGGTGTCGGCGAGAGTCGTGGCAGGAGTTGACACGCATACAAATATTTTAAAGATTTCGGAAACGAAACCAAGCGCATCACACCTGCATCACATAAATAAACAGCTTTGAAAAGCCGTCCCCTTCATGTATCGCTTCAAATTAACGAAATTTTCCTACCCATATATGACCATTACATGCACACATAGTGTGTGTGTGTGTGTGTGCGTGTGTGTGTGTGTGTGTGTGTGTGTGTTTGTGTGTGTGTGTGTGTGTGTGTGTGTGTGTTTTATTTTCACACGGACTAAATAGTGTAGAAAGAAAAACACTGCATCGATACTAATCTCTTTATGTCTATAATAAATTAGGAGATTTATGGCTTTTCAACGGTCACTCACCACTACCTGACCCCCGCCCCCACAAAACACTCGTCGACGACGGCTTCCCCCTCCCGACAGTCGCTCTTCGGACCACATGGCTACCCCCTCCACAGAGACCCGTGGCATGACGTCACGGCCTCGCGCTGGACCACCCCCCCCCCCCCCCCGCGCCGCCAGGCACTTGGCTTCGCCGCGCTGGAGCCCCGCGCCCCGCTCCGCCCTGAGATCCCGGCGTTAGAACCGCTCTGGTACATCTACTCTCGTTTAAAAACGCGAAAATTAATCGGAATCGAGGGGAGACGTTTTTGACGGTTAAAGGCAATTGTTCAGAATGCGGATAAACAATCCACATCTATTGTCCGAATGTACCTGTGTGAACTTGGCACCCGAGTATGACCGATCTTAATTTTTTTTTATTATTTCGGATTGTTTTTGTTTGTAGTTGATTGTAGAACAAACGATTTCGTTTATAGTAACTCAGAAAAAAAATTAGGGCCCTTAAAAAAAAAGTCAGCCCCCTTAATGAAAATATTTAAGCGGGCGGAGTTATTTTTCATTCAAAATCGTTTGTAGTTGATTGTAGTGAAATTATTTTTGTTTGGAGTTGAACCGTTTCCGAAAAAAATCGAATTTTCGAAAAAAACGATAGACAGATGTGGAAAAATGAATTTGCGACCATTTTTTTCATGATCGGCGGCTTATTGTAAGAAAGTAGCTTACTGCAAACAATATGCGACCTGTCAAAACGTTTGTAGTTGTTTGTAGTTCCCGAATTATCGTTTGTCGTTGCGCGAAAATCGAACTACCGACGGGGAAAGCACCGAAAAATGATTTTTCAAGGCTTCTCTTGGGAATCATTCGTTTGTAGTGGTAAACAAGCTTACTACAAACGATAAACGGACTCTTCAAACGTTTGTAGTTGTTTGTAGTTTGCGATTAAGCGTTTGTAGCTGCGCGAAAATCAATCTACGAACGAGGATAGTACCAAAAATAATTTTTCGAGGCTTTTCTTCAAGATTATTCGTTTGTAGTGGCAAACTAGCTTACTACAAACGATAGACGACCTGTCAAAACGTGTGTCGTTGTTTGTAGTTACCCGATTATCGTTTGTAGTTGCGCGAAAATGGAACTACAAACGAGGAAAGCACCTGAAAATGAGTTCTGAACGCTTCTCGTTGGAATATCTTGTTTGGAGTGGCAAATAAGTTTACTACAAACGATATCGAACCTCTCAAAACGATTGTAGTTGTTTCTAGTTTCCGAATTATCGTTTGTAGTTGCGCGGAAATCGAACTACAAACGAGGAAAGAATCTGAAAATGAGTCTCGAACGCTTCTCGTTAGGATATCTTGTTTGTAGTGGCAAATAAGGTTACTACAAACGATATCCGACCTCTCAAAACGTTTGTAGTTGTTTGTAGTCCCCGAATTATCGTTTGTAGTTGCGCGAAAATTAAACTACAAACGAGGAAAGCACCTGAAAATGAGTTTTGAACGCTTCTCGTTTGGATATCTTGTTTGTAGTGGCAAATAAGGTTACTGCAAACGATATACGACCTCTCAAAACGTTTGCAGTTGTTTGTAGTTTCCGAATTATCGTTTGTAGTTGCGCGAAAATCGAACTACAAACGAGGAAAGCACCTGAAAATGAGTTTGGAACGCTTCTCGTTAGGATATCTTGTTTGTAGTGGCAAATAAGCTTACTACAAACGATATCCAACCTCTTAAAACGTTTGTAGTTGTTTGTAGTTCCCGACCTATCGTTTGTAGTTGCGCAAAAATCGAACTACGAACGAGGAAAGCACCGACAAATGATTTTTCAAGGCCTCTCTGCGGAATTATTCGTTTGTAGTGGCAAACAAGCTCACTACAAACGATGAACGACCTCTTAAAACGTTTGTAGTTGTTTGTAGTCTGCGATTAGTCGTTTGTAGTTGCGCGAAAATCAATCTACGAACGAGGAAAGCATCAAAAATGATTTTTCAAGGCTTCTCTTCAAAATTATTCGGTTGTAGTAGCAAACTAGCTTACTACAAACGATACACGACCTGTCAAGACGTTTGTGGTTGTTTGTAGTTCGCGAATTATCGTTTGTAGTTGCGCGAAAATCAAACTACAAACGAGGAAAGCACCTGAAAATGAGTTTTGAACGGTTCTCGTTGGAATATCTTGTTTGTAGTGGCAAATAAGCTTACTACAAACGATATCCGACCTCTTAAAACGTTTGTAGTTGTTTGTAGTTCCCGAATTATTGTTTGTAGTAAACTTATTTGCCACTCCAAACAAGATATTCCAACGAGAAGCGTTCAGAACTCATTTTCAGGTGCTTTCCTCGTTTGTAGTTTGATTTTCGCGCGACTACAAACGATAATTCGGGAACTTCAAACAACTGCAAACGTTTTGAGAGGTTGGATATCGTTTGTAGTAAACTTATTTGCCACTACAAACAAGATATCCTAACGAGAAGCGTTCGAAACTCATTTTGAGGTGATTTCCCCGTTTGTAGTTTGATTTTCGCGCAACTACAAACGATAATTCTGGAACTACAAACAACTACAAACGTTTTAAGTGGTCGGATATCGTTTGTAGTAAGCTTATTTGCCACTACAAACGAATAATCTTGAAGAGAAGCTATGAAAAATCATTTTTGATGCTTTCCTCGTTCGTAGATTGATTTTCGCGCAACTACAAACGACGAATCGCAAACTACAAACAACTACGAACGTTTTAAGAGGTCGTTCATCGTTTGTAGTGAGCTTGTTTGCCACTACAAACGAATAATTCCGAAGACAGGCCTTGAAAAATCATTTGTCGGTGCTTTCCTCGTTCGTAGTTCGATTTTCGCGCAACTACAAACGATAGGTCGGGAACTACAAATAACTACAAACGTTTTAAGAGGTCGGATATCGTTTGTAGTAAGCTTATTTGCCACTACAAACAAGATATCCTAACGAGAACCTTTCGAAACTCATTTTCAGGTGCTTTCCTCGTTTGTAGTTTGATTTTCGCGCAACTACAAACGATAATTCGCGAACTACAAACAACTACAAACGTTTTGAGAGGTCGGATATCGTTTGTAGTAAGCTTATTTGCCACTACAAACAAGATATCCTATCGAGAAGCGTTCGAGACTCATTTTCAGATTCTTTCCTCGTTTGAAGTTCGATTTTCGCGCAAATACAAACGATAATTCGGAAACTACAAACAACTACAATCGTTTTGAGAGGTTCGATATCGTTTGTAGTAAACTTATTTGCCACTCCAAACAAGATATTCCAACGAGAAGCGTTCAGAACTCATTTTCAGGTGCTTTCCTCGTTTGTAGTTCGATTTTCGCGCAACTACAAACGATAATCCGGGAACTACAAACAACTACACACTTTTTGACAGGTCGTCTATCGTTTGTAGTAAGCTAGTTTGCCACTACAAACGAATAATCTTGAAGAGAAGCCTCGAAAAATTATTTTTGGTACTATCCTCGTTCGTCGATTGATTTTCGCGTAACTACAAACGCTTAATCGCAATCTACAAATAACTACAAACGTTTGAAGAGTCCGTTTATCGTTTGTAGTAAGCTTGTTTGCCACTACGAACGAATGATTCCCAAGAGAAGCCTTGAAAAATCATTTTTCGGTGCTCTCCCCGTCCGAAGTTCGATTTTCGCGCAACTACAAACGATAATTCGGGAACTACAAACAACTACAAACGTTTTAAGAGGTCGGATATCGTTTGTAGTAAGCTTATTTGCCACTACAAACAAGATATTCCAACGAGAAGCGTTCAAAACTCATTTTCAGGTGCTTTCCTCGTTTGTAGTTTGATTTTCGCGCAAATACAAACGATAATTCGGGAACTACAAACAACCACAAACGTTTTAACAGGTCGGGTATCGTTTGTAGTAAGCTAGTTTGCCACTACAAACGAATAATCTTGAAGAGAAGCCTTGAAAAATCATTTTTGATGCTTTCCTCGTTCGCAGATTGATTTTCGCGCAACTACAAACGACTAATCTCAACCTACAAAAAACTACAAACGTTTTAAGAGGTCGTTCATCGTTTGTAGTGAGCTTGTTTGCCACTACAAACGAATAATTCCGCAGAGAGGCCTTGAAAAATCATTTGTCGGTGCTTTCCTCGTTCGTAGTTCGATTTTTGCGCAACTACAATCGATAGGTCGGGAACTACAAACAACTACAAACGTTTTAAGAGGTCGTTCATCGTGTGTAGTGAGCTTGTTTGCCACTAAAAACGAATAATTCCGCAGACAGGCCTTGAAAAATCATTTGTCGGTGCTTTCCTCGTTCGTAGTTCGATTTTTGCGCAACTACAAACGATAGGTCGGGAACTACAACCAACTACAAACGTTTTAAGCGGTTGGATATCGTTTGTAGTAAGCTTATTTGCCACTACAAACAAGATATCCTAACGAGAAGCGTTCGAAACTCATTTTCAGGTGCTTTCCTCGTTTGTAGTTCGATTTTCGCGCAACTACAAACGATAATTCGGAAACTACAAACAACTGCAAACGTTTTGAGAGGTCGGATATCGTTTGTAGTAACCTTATTTGCCACTACAAGCAAGATATCCAAACGAGAAGCGTTCAAAACTCATTTTCAGGTGCTTTCCTCGTTTGTAGTTTGATTTTCGCGCAACTACAAACGATAATTCGGGAACTACAAACAACTACAAACGTTTTGAGAGGTCGGATATCGTTTGTAGTAACCTTATTTGCCACTACAAACAAGATATCCTAACGAGAAGCGTTCGAAACTCATTTTCAGGTGCTTTCCTCGTTTGTAGTTTGATTTTCGCGCTACTACAAACGATAATTCGGGATCTACAAACAACCACAAACGTTTTGACAGGTCGTGTATCGTTTGTAATAAGCTAGTTTGCCACTACAAACGAATAATCTTGAAGAGAAGCTTTGAAAAATCATTTTTGATGCTTTCCTCGTTCGTAGATTGATTTTCGCACAACTACAAACGACTAATCGCAAACTACCAACAAATACAAACGTTTTAAGAGGTCGTTCATCGTTTGTAGTGAGCTTGTTTGCCACTACAAACGAATAATTCCGAAGAGAGGCCTTGAAAAATCATTTTGTCGGTGCTTTCCTCGTTCGTAGTTCGATTTTCGCGCAACTACAAACGATAGGTCGGAAACTACAAACAACTACAAACGTTTTAAGAGGTTGGATATCGTTTGTAGTAAGCTTATTTGCCACTACAAACAAGATATCCTAACGAGAAGCTTTCGAAACTCATTTTCAGGTGCTTTCCTCGATTGTAGTTTGATTTTCGCGCAACTACAAACGATAATTCGGGAACTACAAACAACCACATACGTTTTGACAGGTCGTGTATCGTTTGTAATAAGCTAGTTTGCCACCACAAACGAATAATCTTGAAGAGAAGCTTTGAAAAATCATTTTTGATGCTGTCCTCGTTCGTAGATTGATTTTCGCGCAACTACAAACGACTAATCGCAAACTTCAAACAACTACGAACGTTTTAAGAGGTCGCTCATCGTTTGTAGTGAGCTTGTTTGCCACTACAATCGAATAATTCCGAAGAGAGGCCTCGAAAAATCATTTGTCGGTGCTTTCCTCGTTCGTAGTTCGATTTTTGCGCAACTACAAACGATAGGTCGGGAACTACAAACAACTTCAAGCGTTTTAAGAGGTTGGATATCGTTTGTAGTAAGCTTATTTGCCACTACAAACAAGATATCCTAACGAGAAGCGTTCGAAACTCATTTTCTGGTGCTTTCCTCGTTTGTAGTTCGATTTTCGCGCAACTGCAAACGATAATTCGGAAACTACAAACAATTGCAAACGTTTTGAGAGGTCGGATATCGTTTGTCGTAACCTTATTTGCCACTACAAACAAGATATCCAAACATGAAGCGTTCAAAACTCATTTTCAGGTGCTTTCCTCGTTTGTAGTTTGATTTTCGCGCAACTACAAACGATAATTCGGGAACTACAAACAACTACAAACGTTTTGAGAGGTCGGATATCGTTTGTAGTAACCTTATTTGCCACTACAAACGAGATATCCTAACGAGAAGCGTTCGAAACTCATTTTCAGGTGCTTTCCTCGTTTGTAGTTTGATTTTCGCGCAACTACAAACGATAATTCGGGAACTACAAACAACCACATACGTTTTGACAGGTCGTGTATCGTTTGTACTGAGCTAGTTTGCCACTACAAACGAATAATCTTGAAGAGAAGCTTTGAATAATCATTTTTGATGCTTTCCTCGTTCGTAGATTGATTTTAGCGCAACTACAAACGACTAATCGCAAACTACAAACAACTACGAACGTTTTAAGAGGTCGTTCATCGTTTGTAGTGAGCTTGTTTGCCACTACAAACGAATAATTCCGAAGAGAGGCCTTGAAAAATCATTTGTCGGTGCTTTCCTCATTCGTAGTTCGATTTTCGCGCAACTACAAACGATAGGTCGGGAACTACAAACAACTACAAACGTTTTAAGAGGTTGGATATCGTTTGTAGTAAGCTTATTTGCCACTACAATCAAGATATCCTAACGAGAAGCTTTCGAAACTCATTTTCAGGTGCATTCCTCGTTTGTAGTTTGATTTTCGCGCAAATACAAACGATAATTCGCGAACTACAAACAACTACAAACGTTTTGAGAGGTCGGATATCGTTTGTAGTAAGCTTATTCGCCACTACAAACAAGATATCCTAACGAGAAGCGTTCGAGACTCATTTTCAGATTCTTTCCTCGTTTGTAGTTCGATTTTCGCGCAACTACAAACGATAGGTCGGGAACTACAAACAACTACAAACGTTTTAAGAGTTCGTTCATCGTTTGTAGTGAGCTTGTTTGCCACTACAAACCAATAATTCCGTAGAGAGGCCTTGAAAAATCATTTGTCGGTGCTTTCCTCGGTCGTAGTTCGATTTTTGCGCAACTACAAACGATAGGTCGGGAACTACAAACAACTACAAACGTATTAAGAGGTTTGATATCGTTTGTAGTAAGCTTATTTGTCACTACAAACAAGATATCCTAACGAGAAGCGTTCGAAACTCATTTTCAGGTGCTTTCCTCGTTTGTAGTTCTATTTTCGCGCAACTACAAACGATAATTCGGAAACTACAAACAACTGCAAACGTTTTGAGAGGTCGGATATCGTTTGTAGTAACCTTATTTTCCACTACAAACAAGATATCCAAACGAGAAGCGTTCAAAACTCATTTTCAGGTGCTTTCCTCGTTTGTAGTTTGATTTTCGCGCAACTACAAACGATAATTCGGGAACTACAAACAACTACAAACGTTTTGAGAGGTCGGATATCGTTTGTAGTAACCTTATTTGCCACTACAAACAAGACATCCTAACGAGAAGCGTTCGAAACTCATTTTCAGGTGCTTTCCTCGTTTGTAGTTTGATTTTCGCGCAACTACAAACGATAATTCGGGAACTACAAACAACCACATACGTTTTGACAGGTCGTGTATCGTTTGTACTGAGCTAGTTTGCCACTACAAACGAATAATCTTGAAGAGAAGCTTTGAATAATCATTTTTGATGCTTTCCTCGTTCGTAGATTGATTTTAGCGCAACTACAAACGACTAATCGCAAACTACAAACAACTACGAACGTTTTAAGAGGTCGTTCATCGTTTGTAGTGAGCTTGTTTGCCACTACAAACGAATAATTCCGAAGAGAGGCCTTGAAAAATCATTTGTCGGTGCTTTCCTCATTCGTAGTTCGATTTTCGCGCAACTACAAACGATAGGTCGGGAACTACAAACAACTACAAACGTTTTAAGAGGTTGGATATCGTTTGTAGTAAGCTTATTTGCCACTACAATCAAGATATCCTAACGAGAAGCTTTCGAAACTCATTTTCAGGTGCATTCCTCGTTTGTAGTTTGATTTTCGCGCAAATACAAACGATAATTCGCGAACTACAAACAACTACAAACGTTTTGAGAGGTCGGATATCGTTTGTAGTAAGCTTATTCGCCACTACAAACAAGATATCCTAACGAGAAGCGTTCGAGACTCATTTTCAGATTCTTTCCTCGTTTGTAGTTCGATTTTCGCGCAACTACAAACGATAGGTCGGGAACTACAAACAACTACAAACGTTTTAAGAGTTCGTTCATCGTTTGTAGTGAGCTTGTTTGCCACTACAAACCAATAATTCCGTAGAGAGGCCTTGAAAAATCATTTGTCGGTGCTTTCCTCGGTCGTAGTTCGATTTTTGCGCAACTACAAACGATAGGTCGGGAACTACAAACAACTACAAACGTATTAAGAGGTTTGATATCGTTTGTAGTAAGCTTATTTGTCACTACAAACAAGATATCCTAACGAGAAGCGTTCGAAACTCATTTTCAGGTGCTTTCCTCGTTTGTAGTTCTATTTTCGCGCAACTACAAACGATAATTCGGAAACTACAAACAACTGCAAACGTTTTGAGAGGTCGGATATCGTTTGTAGTAACCTTATTTTCCACTACAAACAAGATATCCAAACGAGAAGCGTTCAAAACTCATTTTCAGGTGCTTTCCTCGTTTGTAGTTTGATTTTCGCGCAACTACAAACGATAATTCGGGAACTACAAACAACTACAAACGTTTTGAGAGGTCGGATATCGTTTGTAGTAACCTTATTTGCCACTACAAACAAGACATCCTAACGAGAAGCGTTCGAAACTCATTTTCAGGTGCTTTCCTCGTTTGTAGTTTGATTTTCGCGCAACTACAAACGATAATTCGGGAACTACAAACAACCACAAACGTTTTGACAGGTCGTGTATCGTTTGTAATAAGCTAGTTTGCCACTACAAACGAATAGTCTTGAAGAGAAGCTTTGAAAAATCATTTTTGATGCTTTCCTCGTTCGTAGATTGATTTTCGCGCAACTACAAACGACTAATCGCAAACTACAAACAACTACAAACGTTTTAAGAGGTCGTTCATCGTTTGTAGTGAGCTTGTTTGCCACTACAAACGAATAATTCCGCAGAGAGGCCTTGAAAAATCATTTGTCGGTGCTTTCCTCGTTCGTAGTTCGATTTTTGCGCAACTACAAACGATAAGTCGGGAACTTCAAACAACTACAACCGTTTTAAGAGGTCGTTCATCGTTTGTAGTGAGCTTGTTTGCCACTACAAACGAATAATTCCGCAGAGAGGCCTTGAAAAATCATTTGTCGGTGCTTTCCTCGTTCGTAGTTCGATTTTTGCGCAACTACAAACGATAGGTCGGGAACTACAAACAACTACAAACGTTTTAAGAGGTTGGATATCGTTTGTAGTAAGCATATTTGCCACTACAAACAAGATATCCTAACGAGAAGCGTTCGAAACTCATTTTCAGGTGCTTTCCTCGTTTGTAGTTCGATTTTCGCGCAACTACAAACGATAATTCGGAAACTACAAATAACTGCAAACGTTTTGAGAGGTCGGATATCGTTTCTAGTAACATTATTTGCCACTACAAAAAAGATATCCAAACGAGAAGCGTTCAAAACTCATTTTCAGGTGCTTTCCTCGTTTGTAGTTTGATTTTCGCGCAACTACAAACGATAATTCGGGAACTACAAACAACTACAACCGATTTGAGAGGTCGGATATCGTTTGTAGTAACGTTATTTGCCACTACAAACAAGATATCCTAACGAGAAGCCTTCGAAACTCATTTTCAGGTGCTTTCCTCGTTCGTAGTTTGATTTTCGCGCAACTACAAACGATAATTCTGGAACTACAAACAACCACAAACGTTTGGACACGTCGTGTATCGTTTGTAGTAAGCCAATTTGTCACTACAAACGAATAACCTTGATGAGAAGCCTTGAAAAATCATTTTTGATGCTTTCCTCCTTCGTAGATTGATTTTCGCGCAACTACAAACGACTAATCGCAAACTACAAAAAACTACAAACGATTTAAGAGGTCGTTCATCGTTTGTAGTGAGCTTGTTTGCAACTACAATCGAATAATTCTGAAGAGAGGCCTTGAAAAATCATTTGTCGGTGCTTTCCTCGTTCGTAGTTCGATTTTCGCGCAACTACAACCGATAGGTCGGGAACTACAAACAACTACAAACGTTTTAAGAGGTTGGATATCGTTTGTAGTAAGCTTATTTGCCACTACAAACAAGATATCCTAACGAGAAGCGTTCGAAACTCATTTTCAGGTGCTTTCCTCGTTTGTAGTTCGATTTTCGCGCAACTACAAACGATAATCCGGGAACTACAAACAACTACACACGTTTTGACAGGTCGCCTATCGTTTGTAGTAAGCTAGTTTGCCACTACAAACGAATAATCTTGAAGAAAAGCCTCGAAAAATTATTTTTGGTACTATCCTCGTTCGTAAATTGATTTTCGCGCAACTACAAACGCTTAATCGCAAACTACAAACAACAACAAGCGTTTGAAGAGTCCGTTTATCGTTTGTAGTAAGCGTGTTTGCCACTACAAACGAATGATTCCCAAGAGAAGCCTTGAAAAATCATTTTTCGGTGCCTTCCCCGTCCGTAGTTCGATTTTCGCGCAACTAGAAACGATAATTCGGGAACTACAAACAACTACAAACGTTTTAAGAGGTCGGATATCATTTGTAGTAAGCTTATTTGCCACTACAAACAAGATATTCCAACGAGAAGCGTTCAAAACTCATTTTCAGGTGCTTTCCTCGTTTGTAGTTTGATTTTCGCGCAACTACAAACGATAATTCGGGAACTACAAACAACCACAAACGTTTTGATAGGTCGTGTATCATTTGTAGTAAGCTAGTTTGCCACTACAAACGAATAATCTTGAAGAGAAGCCTTGAAAAATCATTTTTGATGCTTTCCTCGTTCGTAGATTGATTTTCGCGCAACTACAAACGACTAATCGCAAACTACAAACAACTACAAACGTTTTAAGAGGTCGTTCATCGTTTGTAGTGAGCTTGTTTGCCACTACAAACGAATAATTCCGCAGAGAGGCCTTGAAAAATCATTTGTCGGTGCTTTCCTCGTTCGTAGTTCGATTTTCGCGCAACTACAAACGATAGGTCGGGAACTACAAACAACTACAAACGTTTTAAGAGGTTGGATATCGTTTGTAGTAAGCTTATTTGCCACTACAAACAAGATATCCTAACGAGAAGCGTTCGAAACTCATTTTCAGGTGCTTTCCTCGTTTGTAGTTTGATTTTCGCGCGACTACAAATGATAATTCGGGAACTTCAAACAACTGCAAACGTTTTGAGAGGTTGGATATCGTTTGTAGTAACCTTATTTGCCACTACAAACAAGATATCCTAACGAGAAGCGTTCGAAACTCATTTTGAGGTGATTTCCCCGTTTGTAGTTTGATTTTCGCGCAACTCCAAACGATAATTCTGGAACTACAAACAACTACAAACGTTTTAAGTGGTCGGATATCGTTTGTAGTAAGCTTATTTGCCACTACAAACGAATAATCTTGAAGAGAAGCTATGAAAAATCATTTTTGATGCTTTCCTCGTTCGTAGATTGATTTTCGCGCAACTACAAACGACGAATCGCAAACTACAAACAACTACGAACGTTTTAAGAGGTCGTTCATCGTTTGTAGTGAGCTTGTTTGCGACTACAAACGAATAATTCCGAAGACAGGCCTTGAAAAATCATTTGTCGGTGCTTTCCTCGTTCGTAGTTCGATTTTCGCGCAACTACAAACGATAGGTCGGGAACTACAAATAACTACAAACGTTTTAAGAGGTCGGATATCGTTTGTAGTAAGCTTATTTGCCACTACAAACAAGATATCCTAACGAGAACCTTTCGAAACTCATTTTCAGGTGCTTTCCTCGTTTGTAGTTTGATTTTCGCGCAACTACAAACGATAATTCGCGAACTACAAACAACTACAAGCGTTTAGAGAGGTCGGATATCGTTTGTAGTAAGCTTATTTGCCACTACAAACAAGATATCCTATCGAGAAGCGTTCGAGACTCATTTTCAGATTCTTTCCTCGTTTGTAGTTCGATGTTCGCGCAACTACAAACGATAATTCGGAAACTACAAACAACTACAATCGCTTTGAGAGGTTCGATATCGTTTGTAGTAAACTTATTCGCCACTCCAAACAATATATTCCATCGAGAAGCGTTCAGAAGTCATTTTCAGGTGCTTTCCTCGTTTGTAGTTCGATTTTCGCGCAACTACAAACGATAATCCGGGAACTACAAACAACTACACACGTTTTGACAGGTCGTCTATCGTTTGTAGTCAGCTAGTTTGCCACTACAAACGAATAATCTTGAAGAAAAGCCTCGAAAAATTATTTTTGGTACTATCCTCGTTCGTAGATTGATTTTCGCGCAACTACAAACGCTTAATCGCAAACTACAAACAACTACAAACGTTTGAAGAGTCCGTTTATCGTTTGTACAAAGCTTGTCTGTCACTACAAACGAATGATTCCCAAGAGAAGCCTTGAAAAATCATTTGTCGGTGCTTTCCCCGTCCGTATTTCGATTTTAGCGCAACTACAAACGATAATTCGGGAACTACAAACAACTACAAACGTTTTAAGAGGTTGGATATCGTTTGTAGTAACCTTATTTGCCACTACAAACAAGATATTCCAACGAGAAGCGTTCAAAACTCATTTTCAGGTGCTTTCCTCGTTTGTCGTTTGATTTTCGCGCAACTACAAACGATAATTCGGGAACTACAAACAACCACAAACGTTTTGACAGGTCGTGTATCGTTTGTAATAAGCTAGTTTGCCACTACACACGAATAATCTTGACGAGAAGCTTTGAAAAATCATTTTTGATGCTTTCCTCGTTCGTAGATTGATTTTCGCGCAACTACAAACGACTAATCGCAAACTACAAACGACTACAAACGTTTTAAGAGGTCGTTCATCGTTTGTAGTGAGCTTGTTTGCCACTACAAACGAATAATTCCGAAGAGAGGCCTTGAAAAATCATTTGTCGGTGCTTTCCTCGTCCGTAGTTCGATTTTCGCGCAACTACAAACGATAGGTCGGAAACTACAAACAACTGCAAACGTTTTGAGAGGTCGGATATCGTTTGTCGTAAGCTTATTTGCCACTACACACAAGATATCCAAACGAGAAGCGTTCAAAACTCATTTTCAGGTGCTTTCCTCGTTTGTAGTTTGATTTTCGCGCGACTACAAACGATAATTCGGGAACTACAAACAACTACAAACGTTTTGAGAGGTCGGATATCGTTTGTAGTAAGCTTATTTGCCACTACAAACAAGATATCCTATCGAGAAACGTTCGAGACTCATTTTCAGATTCTTTCCTCGTTTGTAGTTCGATTTTCGCGCAAATACAAACGATAATTCGGAAACTACAAACAACTACAATCGTTTTGAGAGGTTCGATATCGTTTGTAGTAAACTCATTTGCCACTCCAAACAAGATATTCCAACGAGAAGCGTTCAGAACTCATTTTCAGGTGCTTTCCTCGTTTGTAGTTCGATTTTCGCGCAACTACAAACGATAATCCGGGAACTACAAACAACTACACACGTTTTGACAGGTCGTCTATCGTTTGTAGTAAGCTAGTTTGCCACTACAAACGAATAATCTTGAAGAGAAGCCTCGAAAAATTATTTTTGGTACTATCCTCGTTCGTAGATTGATTTTCGCGTAACTACAAACGCTTAATCGCAAACTACAAATAACTACAAACGTTTGAAGAGTCCGTTTATCGTTTGTAGTAAGCTTGTTTGCCACTACGAACGAATGATTCCCAAGAGAAGCCTTGAAAAATCATTTTTCGGTGCTTTCCCCGTCCGAAGTTCGATTTTCGCGCAACTGCAAACGATAATTCGGGAACTACAAACAACTACAAACGTTTTAAGAGGTCGGATATCGTTTGTAGTAAGCTTATTTGCTACTCCAAACAAGATATTCCAACGAGAAGCGTTCAAAACTCATTTTCAGGTGCTTTCCTCGTTTGTAGTTTGATTTTCGCGCAACTACAAACGATAATTCGGGAACTACAAACAACCACAAACGTTTTGACAGGTCGTGTATCGTTTGTAGTAAGCTAGTTTGCCACTACAAACGAATAATCTTGAAGAGAAGCCTTGAAAAATCATTTTTGATGCTTTCCTCGTTCGCGGATTGATTTGTCGGTGCTTTCCTCGTTCGTAGTTCGATTTTTGCGCAACTACAATCGATAGGTCGGGAACTACAAACAACTACAAACGTTTTAAGAGGTCGTTCATCGTTTGTAGTGAGCTTGTTTGCCACTACAAACGAATAATTCCGCAGAGAGGCCTTGAAAAATCATTTGTCGGTGCTTTCCTCGTTCGTAGATCGATTTTTGCGCAACTACAAACGATAGGTCGGGAACTACAACCAACTACAAACGTTTTAAGCGATTGGATATCGTTTGTAGTAAGCTTATTTGCCACTACAAACAAGATATCCTAACGAGAAGCGTTCGAAACTCATTTTCAGGTGCTTTCCTCGTTTGTAGTTCGATTTTCGCGCAACTACAAACGATAATTCGGAAACTACAAACAACTGCAAACGTTTTGAGAGGTCGGATATCGTTTGTAGTAACCTTATTTGCCACTACAAGCAAGATATCCAAACGAGAAGCGTTCAAAACTCATTTTCAGGTGCTTTCCTCGATTGTAGTTTGATTTTCGCGCAACTACAAACGATAATTCGGGAACTACAAACAACTACAAACGTTTTGAGAGGTCGGATATCGTTTGTAGTAACCTTATTTGCCACTACAAACAAGATATCCTAACGAGAAGCGTTCGAAACTAATTTTCAGGTGCTTTCCTCGTTTGTAGTTTGATTTTCGCGCTACTACAAACGATAATTCGGGATCTACAAACAACCACAAACGTTTTGACAGGTCGTGTATCGTTTGTAATGCGCTAGTTTGCCACTACAAACGAATAATCTTGAAGAGAAGCTTTGAAAAATCATTTTTGATGCTTTCCTCGTTCGTAGATTGATTTTCGCACAACTGCAAACGACTAATCGCAAACTACCAACAACTACAAACGTTTTAAGAGGTCGTTCATCGTTTGTAGTGAGCTTGTTTGCCACTACAAACGAATAATTCTGAAGAGAGACCTTGAAAAATCATTTGTCGGTGCTTTCCTCGTTCGTAGTTCGATTTTCGCGCAACTACAAACGATAGGTCGGGAACTACAAACAACTACAAACGTTTTAAGATGTTGGATATCGTTTGTAGTAAGCTTATTTGCCACTACAAACAAGATATCCTAACGAGAAGCTTTCGAAACTCATTTTCAGGTGCTTTCCTCGTTTGTAGTTTGATTTTCTCGCAACTACAAACGATAATTCGGGAACTACAAACAACCACATACGTTTTGACAGGTCGTGTATCGTTTGTAATAAGCTAGTTTGCCACCACAAACGAATAATCTTGAAGAGAAGCTTTGAAAAATCATTTTTGGTGCTTTCCTCGTTCGTAGATTGATTTTCGCGCAACTACAAACGACTAATCGCAAACTTCAAACAACTACGAACGTTTTAAGAGGTCGTTCATCGTTTGTAGTGAGCTTGTTTGCCACTACAAACGAATAATTCCGAAGAGAGGCCTTGAAAAATCATTTGTCGGTGCTTTTCTCGTTCGTAGTTCGATTTTTGCGCTACTACAAACGATAGGTCGGGAACTACAAACAACTACAAACGTTTTAAGAGGTTGGATATCGTTTGTAGTAAGCTTATTTGCCACTACAAACAAGATATCCTAACGAGAAGCGTTCGAAACTCATTTTCTGGTGCTTTCCTCGTTTGTAGTTCGATTTTCGCGCAACTACAAACGATAATTCGGAAACTACAAACAACTGCAAACGTTTTGAGAGGTCGGATATCGTTTGTCGTAACCTTATTTGCCACTACAAACAAGATATCCAAACGAGAAGCGTTCAAAACTCATTTTCAGGTGCTTTCCTCGTTTGTAGTTTGATTTTCGCGCAACTACAAACGATAATTCGGGAACTACAAACAACTACATACGTTTTGACAGGTCGTGTATCGTTTGTACTAAGCTAGTTTGCCACTACAAACGAATAATCTTGAAGAGAAGCTTTGAATAATCATTTTTGATGCTTTCCTCGTTCGTAGATTGATTTTAGCGCAACTACAAACGACTAATCGCAAACTACAAACAACTACGAACGTTTTAAGAGGTCGTTCATCGTTTGTAGTGAGCTTGTTTGCCACTACAAACGAATAATTCCGAAGAGAGGCCTTGAAAAATCATTTGTCGGTGCTTTCCTCATTCGTAGTTCGATTTTCGCGCAACTACAAACGATAGGTCGGGAACTACAAACAACTACAAACGTTTTAAGAGGTTGGATATCGTTTGTAGAAAGCTTATTTGCCACTACAATCAAGATATCCTAACGAGAAGCTTTCGAAACTCATTTTCAGGTGCATTCCTCGTTTGTAGTTTGATTTTCGCGCAACTACAAACGATAATTCGCGAACTACAAACAACTACAAACGTTTTGAGAGGTCGGATATCGTTTGTAGTAAGCTTATTTGCCACTACAAACAAGATATCCTAACGAGAAGCGTTCGAGACTCATTTTCAGATTCTTTCCTCGTTTGTAGTTCGATTTTCGCGCAACTACAAACGATATTTCGGAAACTACAAACAACTACAATCGTTTTGAGAGGTTCGATATCGTTTGTAGTAAACTTATTTGCCACTCCAAACAATATATTCCAACGAGAAGCGTTCAGAACTCATTTTCAGGTGCTTTCCTCGTTTGTAGTTCGATTTTCGCGCAACTACAAACGATAATCCGGGACCTACAAACAACTACACACGTTTTGACAGGTCGTCTATCGTTTGTAGTAAGCTAGTTTGCCACTACAAACGAATAATCTTGAAGAGAAGCCTCGAAAAATTATTTTTGGTACTATCCTCGTTCGTAGATTGATTTTCGCGCAACTACAAACGCTTAATCGCAAACTACAAATAACTACAAACGTTGGAAGAGTCCTTTTATCGTTAGTAGTAAGTTTGTTTGCCACTACAAACGAATGATTCCCAAGAGAAGCCTTGAAAAATCATTTTTCAGTGCTTTCCCCGTCCGAAGTTCGATTTTCGCGCAACTACAAACGATAATTCGGGAACTACAAACAACTACAAACGTTTTAAGAGGTCGGATATCGTTTGTAGTAAGCTTATTTGCCACTACAAACAAGATATTCCAACGAGAAGCGTTCAAAACTCATTTTCAGGTGCTTTCCTCGTTTGTAATTTGATTTTCGCGCAACTACACACGATAATTCGGGAACTACAAACAACCACAAACGTTTTGACAGGTCGTGTATCGTTTGTAGTAAGCTAGCTAGCCACTACAAACGAATAATCTTGAAGAGAAGCCTTGAAAAATCATTTTTGATGCTTTCCTCGTTCGCAGATTGATTTTCGCGCAACTACAAACGCTTAATCGCAAACTACAAACAACTACAAACGTTTGAAGAGTCCGTTTATCGTTTGTAGTAAGCTTGTTTGCCACTACAAACGAATGATTCCAAAGAGAAGCCTTGAAAAATCATTTTTCGGTGCTTTCCCCGTCCGTAGTCCGATTTTCGCCCAACTACAAACGATAATTCGGGAACTACAAACAACTACAAACATTTTGAGAGGTCCGATATCGTTTGTAGCAAGCTTATTTGCCACTACAATCAAGATATTCCAACGAGAAGCGTTCAAAAATCATTTTCAGGTGCCTTCCTCGTTTTTAGTTCGTTTTTCGCGCAACTACAAACGATGATTCGGGAACTACAAACAACTGCAGACGTTTTGACAGGTCTCATATTGTTTGTAGTAAGCTACTTTCTTACAATAAGCCGCCGATCACGAAAAAAATGGTCGCAAAATCATTTTTCCACATCTATCTATCGTTTTTTTCGAAAATTCGATTTTTTTCGGAAACGGTTCGACTACAATCAAAAATAATTTCACTACAAACAACTACAAACGTTTTAAGAGATCGTTCATCGTTTGTAGTGAGCTTGTTTGCCACTACAAACGAATAATTCCGAAGAGAGGCCTTGAAAAATCATTTGTCGGTGCTTTCCTCGTTCGTAGTTCAATTTTCGCGTATCTACAAACAATAGGTCGGGAACTACAAACAGCTACAAACATTTTAAGAGGTTGGATATCGTTTGTAGTAAGCTTATTTGCCACTACAAACAAGATATCCTAACGAGAAGCTTTCGAAACTCATTTTCAGGTGCTTTCCTCGTTTGTAGTTTGATTTTCGCGCAACTACAAACGATAATTCGCGAACTACAAACAACTACAAACGTTTTGAGAGGTCGGATATCGTTTGTAGTAAGCTTATTTGCTACTACAAACAAGATATCCTAACGAGAAGCGTTCGAGACTCATTTTCAGATTCTTTCCTCGTTTGTAGTTCGATTTTCGCGCAACTACAAACGATAATTCCGAAACTACAAACAACTACAATCGTTTTGAGAGGTTCGATATCGTTTGTAGTAAACTTATTTGCCACTCCAAACAAGATATTCCAACGAGAAGCGTTCAGAACTCATTTTCAGGTGCTTTCCTCGTTTGTAGTTCGATTTTCGCGCAACTACAAACGATAATCCGGGAACTACAAACAACTACACACGTTTTGACAGGTCGTCTATCGTTTGTAGTAAGCTAGTTTGCCACTACAAACGAATAATCTTGAAGAAAAGCCTCGAAAAATTATTTTTGGTACTATCCTCGTTCGTAGATTGATTTTCGCGCAACTACAGACGCTTAATCGCAAACTACACACAACTACAAACGTTTGAAGAGTCCGTTTATCGTTTGTAGTCAGCTTGTTTGCCACTACAAACGAATGATTCCCAAGAGAAGCCTTGAAAAATCATTTTTCGGTGCTTTCCCCGTCCGTAGTTCGATTTTCGCGCAACTACAAACGATAATTCGGGAACTACAAACAACTACAAACGTTTTAAGAGGTCGGATATCGTTTGTAGTAAGCTTTTTTGCCACTACAAACAAGATGTTCCAACGAGAAGCGGTCAAAACTCATTTTCAGGTGCTTTCCTCGTTTGTAGTTTGATTTTCGCGCAACTACAAACGATAATTCGGGAACTACAAACAACCACAAACGTTTTGACAGGTCGTGTATCGTTTGTAGTAAGCTAGTTTGCCACTACAAACGAATAATCTTGAAGAGAAGCCTTGAAAAATCATTTTTGATGCTTTCCTCGTTCGTAGATTGATTTTCGCGCAACTACAAACGACTAATCGCAAACTACAAACAACTACAAACGTTTTAAGAAGTTGTTCATCGTTTGTAGTGAGCTTGTTTGCCACTACAAACGAATAATTCCGCAGAGAGGCCTTGAAAAATCATTTGTCGGTGCTTTCATCGTTCGTAGTTCGATTTTTGCGCAACTACAAACGATAGGTCGGGAACTACAAACAACTACAAACGTTTTAAGAGGTTGGATATCGTTTGTAGTAAGCTTATTTGCCACTACAAACAAGATATCCTAACGAGAAGCGTTCGAAACTCATTTTCAGGTGCTTTCCTCGTTTGTAGTTCGATTTTCGCGCAACTACAAACGATAATTCGGAAACTACAAACAACTGCCAACGTTTTGAGAGGTCGGATATCGTTTGTAGTAACCTTATTTGCCACTACAAACAAGATATCAAAACGAGAAGCGTTCAAAATTCATTTTCAGGTGCTTTCCTCGTTTGTAGTTTGATTTTCGCGCATCTACAAACGATAATTCGGGAACTACAAACAACTGCAAACGTTTTGAGAGGTTGGATATCGTTTGTAGTAACCTTATTTGCCACTACAAACAAGACATCCTAACGAGAAGCGTTCGAAACTCATTTTCAGGTGCTTTCCTCGTTTGTAGTTTGATTTTCGCGCAACTACAAACGATAATTCGGGAACTACAAACAACCACAAACGTTTTGACAGGTCGTGTATTGTTTGTAATAAGCTAGTTTGCCACTACAAACGAATAATCTTGAAGAGAAGCTTTGAAAAATCATTTTTGATGCTTTCCTCGTTCGTAGATTGATTTTTGCGCAACTACAAACGACTAATCGCAAACTACATACAACTACAAACGTTTTAAGTGGTCGTTCATCGTTTGTAGTGAGCTTGTTTGCCACTACAAACGAATAATTCCGAAGAGAGGCCTTGAAGAATCATTTGTCGGTGCTTTCCTCGTTCGTAGTTCGATTTTCGCGCTACTACAAACGATAGGTCGGGAACTACAAACAACTACAAACGTTTCAAGAGGTTGGATATCGTTTGTAGTAAGCTTATATTCCACTACAAACAAGATATCCTAACGAGAAGCTTTCGAAACTCATTTTCAAGTGCTTTCCTCGTTTGTAGTTTGATTTTCGCGCAACTACAAACAATAATTCGCGAACTACAACCAACTACAAACGTTTTGAGAGGTCGGATATCGTTTGTAGTAAGCTTATTTGCCACTACAAACAAGATATCCTAACGAGAAGTGTTCGAGACTCATTTTCAGATTCTTTCCTCGTTTGTAGTTCGATTTTCGCGCAACTACAAACGATAATTCGGAAACTACAAACAACTACAATCGTTTTGAGAGGTTCGATATCGTTTGTAGTAAACTTATTTGCCACTCCAAACAAGATATTCCAACGAGAAGCGTTCAGAACTCATTTTCAGGTGCTTTCCTCGTTTGTAGTTCGATTTTCGCGCAACTACAATCGATAATCTGGGAACTACAAACAACTACATACGTTTTGGCAGGTCGTCTATCGTTTGTAGTAAGCTAGGTTGCCACTACAAACGAATAATCTTGAAAAAAAGCCTCGAAAAATTATTTTTGGTACTATCCTCGTTCGTAGATTGAATTTCGCGCAACTACAATCGCTTAATCACAAACTACAAACAACTACAAACGTTTGAAGTGTCCGTTTATCGTTTGTAGTAAGCTTGTTTGCCACTACAAACAAATGATTCCCAAGAGAAGCCTTGAAAAATCATTTTTCGGTGCTTTCCCCGTCCGTAGTTCGATTTTCGCGCAACTACAAACGATAATTCGGGAACTACAAACAACTACAAACGTTTTAAGAGGTCGGATATCTTTTGTAGTAAGCTTATTTGCCACTACAAACAAGATATTCCAACGAGAAGCGTTCATAACTCATTTTCAGGTGCTTTCTTCGTTTATAGTTCGATTTTCGCCCAACTACAAACGATAATTCGGGAACTACAAACAACTGCAAACATTTTGAGAGGTCCGATATCGTTTGTAGTAAGCTTATTTGCCACTACAAACAAGATATTCCAACGAGAAGCGTTCAAAAATCATTTTCAGGTGCCTTCCTCGTTTGTAGTTCGTTTTTCGCGCAACTACAAACGATGATTCGGGAACTACAAACAACTACAGACGTTTTGACAGGTCGCATATTGTTTGTAGTAAGCTACTTTCTTACAAGAAGCCGCCGATCACGAAAAAAAATGGTCGCAAAATCATCTTTCCACATCTATCTATCGTTTTTTTCGAAAATTCGATTTTTTTCGGAAACGGTTCAACTACAAACAAAAATAATTTCATTAGAATCAACTACAAACGATTTTGAATGAAAAATAACTCCGCCCGCTTGAATATTTTCATTAAGGGGGCTGACTTTTTTTTTAAGGGCCCTAATGTTTTTTCTGAGTTACTACAAACGAAATCGTTTGCACTACAATCAACTACAAACAAAAACAATCCGAAATAATAAAAAAAAATTAAGATCGGTCATACTCGGGTGCCAAGTTCACACAGGTGATCCCACGTGGTAACTCATTCGGGTTCCTGTATGGAAACCCATATGGGATGCCACGTGGTGACCCATACGGTTCCCTGTATGGGATCCCGTACGGGATCCCACGTGGTGTCCCGTACGGGTTCCCATACGGAATCCTACGTGGTGTTTTCGTACAGGGAACCCATACGGGTTACTAATGTCAAAAATGAGAAAAGGCAAAATTAAAAACTGGTTTTTGCAGTTTTATTTATCTTAATTGTGACAAAAGCAATACTTTAAAAAAATTTAAAAACCATAAATCCATCACCATAAATGTATCACCCTTACATGTATCATTGGTTGGCGCTATAGTTTAGTACACCGGCTGCTCTTTGACCAACACAATTGCGGTTCATAGAATATACATATTTACGAACGTTCAAGTTGAATACAATATGTTACATACGTGCGGATCCATGTATATAATCTAAAAATCACTCAATTCCAAGAAAAGTATAATGATCAAATAAAAATAAGAAAGGAAGAGTTGTGATCGATATGTATATATGTATATATACGTGTGATCAAATTTAATATACCGGTCTCACTCTGAGCAACACAATTGCGGTACTTAGAATATACATGTATACGAACGTTTAAGTTGAAATCAATATGTTTATGTACGTGCACTCCCATGTATATATCCTAAAAATCACTCAATTCCGGAAAAAGTATAATTATCGAATAAGTATAAAAATGGAAGAGTTATTAATTCCTTGGAATTTCAGTGCGCGCGAAGTAGAATATGAACCGAAATTTTGATGTCTCGAAGTTTTTTGGTGCTGAAATTTTGTGCACTTCTTAAATACGTTTTCGCAGTTGTTGACCTGTTATCAACAGTCAACTCTTTATTGGTCATCTTGATTATCTCCTGCCACAATGGTTTTTTTTAAACCGGCCATTTTCTTTTTCGTGAACGATCCGATTCTGTTTTTTTGTTAAGGTCGTGTTTTTTTCTCGGATATGGCACGACCGAACAGTGATATGGCCTTTTTTAACTCATGGCCTGTCAGGCCTTGCTCATTTTGCAAGCGATCGACATAGCAGCCTGAAAAAGCAAAAACAAATATATTCCACAAAAGAAAAAGATTGCAAAGGAAATTTGAAAATTGGTAACACACACGCACACGTTTATCAGTGCAGAAGGCTTTACTTACGATATATCGTTGATTGCTTTTTCGGAGTCAGCGGTTTTCATATCTGGCCTGGTACCCTTGCAGTCGCTTTCTCGTCCAGGCACCTGTTGACAAGCTCATCTCCCCACACTGCAAATACCAAATTTTTTATAAACATAGAGTTAGAACTATCTTGAATGTCGTCCCAAACATCTTCTCGTATTTGGATTCCTCCGCCAAGATCAATCTATATATGACAAAATATTATTTCATAGCAGAAATAAAAATCGCATGCATGGAATTAAAGCGTACAGCTATACGGTACATTACCACACCATCCTTTGCGGAGTATTTTGGAGCCAATGACGCGTCCACATTTTTTCCCAATTTGACCTCTGTCAATAACGTAGTATCAATATTGGATATTTATAAAGAGAAATTTAATTGCAGTCCCCACTGCCAACATTTTTAGAGTGTGTTTCCATACTAAGGTACACGAGGATGAATATATTGCACCGCTAACGAACTTGTATTTCTATTAATAGCCATTGTAATAGTAAATTAATCATATAATAGTATTGCAATTTTCTGTAAACACATTTTTGTAAGGCGTTGTCACGTCCGGTCCCACGAAGGATTTTTCTTTTTTTTCCCATATATATATATTTTATACTTTTTGTAACGACGCCTCTGCGCGGTGTCGGGTGCAGCCCGCGTGAGTGTGGCCGGATGCGCCTTGTCGGGTTTCGCTCATCAAGGATCGCCTGATCACGAAATCCGCCGATCGGGCACTCCATGGCCTGGGAGTTTCTGCTGTCCGACTCCGGGAGCGGGCGAATGTTTTCTGTGGACGTCGACAAAAACCACCATCGAACCGATGGCGAAGAAGCCTACCTCGGTTCGGTGGTGGTGAAGTCGGTCAGTTCAGATCAGTCCACGGTTCGCTCTTGGAGTCGGATGAAAACTCCTAATAATAACAGCACTCGCGGCGGTGTAGTAAGTCCAGGTTCATCACCCGGCGGACCCGCACAGAGGCGTCAGACTATATTAGCTTATTTATTATAAATCAAACTTTTCATAAATTCACTATTTTATTTACGGAGTGTTCCGCGGTAACACTCTCCGTTGAGCGTACGAGCGAAAGATAGGGAGAGTGAGTGCAGGACGGGGAATTTGTCCCCGTGTTAAAGCGTGAGTGTATGCGCGAGAGAGAGTGGAATGCTGGGAAATTGTCCCCGTGTTAGAGAGCGGGAGTGCGCGTGTGACGAGACGGAGGAGAAAATTGTCCCCGCGCAACGCGGCCTACTGTAAGTAATATCAATAAACCATAAGATTATTAAGTTTGTTACCTTCAACCTCTTTCGTTCATTATTCATAACTTTATTTCCGATCTTGTCAGAAAACTCCTTTCCCAAGTCCCACTAGCGAAGAGTGCCGGGCCCGTATGGGACGTGCGGCAAAACCCCAATATTGAACGGGAACCTTCAGAACCCGAAAAAATAATAAACATAAAACAAAATCGTCCCTTTAGTACGTAACAACGTAAAATTATAACATGATAAAAAAATTTAATAAAAAAAACATTAAAATATTGCGTTTAATTAAGCTTAACTAAGAACTGTGTATTAAATATTCCACGCTATTGTGCGAGGCCGGGACCCACGTTATAAAACAATACTTTTGACTTCAGATAAAACATTTTCAAAAAAAAACATTGCCGATAGTGATTAATGATTTATTTTCTGGAATTTATTTTCTGCATTCTCCCATACATGATCCCGTACAGGATTCAGCATTCCACGTTGCCCCACAATGGTTCCCATGCAGGTTCCTGTACAGGAATTTATTTCCTGCGTTCTCCCGTACAGTGTTCCTTACAGGATTCAGCTTTCCACGTTGCCTCACACAGGTTTCCATGCAGGTTCCCGTGCAGGAATTTATTTTCTGCGTTCTCCCGTACAGGATCCCGTACAGGATTCAGCTTTCCGCGTTGCCTCACACAGGTTTCCATGCAGGTTCCCGTGCAGGAATTTATTTCCTGCGTTCTCCCGTACAGGATCCCGTACAGGAATTAGCTTCCCACGTTGCCCCACACAGGTTTCCATGCAGGTTCCCGTTAAGGAATTTATTTCCTGCGTTCTCCCGTATAGGATCCCGTACAGGATTTAGCTTCCTGCGTTGCCCCACACAGGTTCCCATGCAGGTTCCCGTACAGGAATTTATTTTCTGCGTTCTCCTATACAGGATCCCGTACAGGATTCAGCTTTCCACGTTGCCCTACACAGGTTCCCATGCAGGTTCCTGTACAGGAATGTCTATGCTGTACAGGAAACCGTACGGGATCCCACACGTTCCTTGGCTGTCCCATGCTTTCCCACATATTCCCACACTAAAACCCGTACGGAAATTTGCAACAGGGATGTGTGTACTACCCGTCTTGTGTGTACAATCCGTCTTGTGCGTGTGATCTTTATCGCGTGTTTGTCATCGGTTGTGTGTGTGTGTGAGTGTGTGTGTGTGTGTGTGTGTGTGTGTGTGTGTGTGTGTGTGTGTGTGTGTGTCATTCGTCGTGTGTCTGTAATCGGTGGCGCGTCTGTAATCGGTTGTGTATCTGTTATCGTTTGTGTATCTGTAATCCGTTGTGTGGCTGTAATCGGTAGTGTATCTGTAATCGTCTGTGTGGCTGTAATCGGTTGTGTCTGTGATCGATCGAGTGCGTGTCATTTGGTGTATGGTTGAAGAAATGGCAGATTTTACATGCCGCGAGTATAGCGACAGGGTCGCTATGTACGGCCGAAACGACTTCACTGCTCGCGCTGCGGCTCGAGAATACAGCGAGAGATGGCCGGAACGGCGCCAAACATCGCATCGTGCGATAGCGGCGGCCTTTCACCGGCTAGCGGCTACCGGCGATGCAAAACCGAATCATGGGAACACCGGTCGGCCAATGGTTGTCCGCAATAATGCAAACGAAGAGCGAATTTTGAACGCATTCGCGGACGACCCGACGCTCAGCATCCGTGGAGTGGCGCAGTTGCTTCATTTAACATATGGCACCGTACAACGCGTGATGAAAGACAAACGCATGCACACGTTCCACTACACGCGTGTTCAAGGATTGCCGGGAGGAGATTATCCGACGCGGCTTGCGTTTTATCGGTGGCTGATCGAGCGCCATGAAGACGATGAGACCTTCCTTGATCGCATCATCTTTACCGATGAATGCAATTTCAACCGGAACAGCACATGGAATTTCCATAATTCCCATTGGCGGGCACCTGAAGAAGAAAATCCACATGTCATCATGCCGCGAAAACAAATGCGATGCACCTCAGTCTACCTCTGGGCTGGAATCACCGGAGGAAAACTGGTACGTAGATAGACCATTTATCGAATTGAAGTTCTTCGATCTTGAGGTTCCAGGCGCACCTTAAACGTATTTCGCAACATTCGAAGGGAGGACCAGACGTTCACAACCCCGATTTTTAGCTCCACCGAGTATATATTTCACTTCATATTTATATATTCAAACTACTCCAAAAGCTAAAGGAACGGAGAATTTCTTCAATTTTTAAAAGTTTTCTTGAAGCGCTGTATCTGTGCGAAAAATAGTCGTATTGACATAAAAAAAGAATTTTAAAACTCCAAGTTTCTAGTTTTGAGAATTTGCGGCAAAAATTATTTGTGGGCCACGTGTATCGCGCAATCATAAGAAATAGCGCAAGACCAAAAATTTCCAATTTTTTTTTCAAGGATCCACGGGCTCGACAACATTTTTCTCGATAGTTAAAGCGTTCCGTTAGCTTACTTATTGAGCTTCAATTTTGTTTTTGTTGGTCTCACTCCGTCAATTTTTGGCTGCGATATCCGACTTTGAATGAACAAAGATCCTCTTGTCTTTGATCATCGATATCTCAGAAAACATGGACTGCACCGAATGTTATAGGGCAGTTTCTGAAACTTGACTACATTTCCTACGAAACCCTTTCCTTGATTTTTGAGATTTTTTTTCACCCTTGTTATTTATTTTTAAAAAGTACAAACAAATGGCCTTCAATGATTTTTCAGTAAATCTACCACTACTTAACAAGTATTAATGAAGAGACTAATGTTGCCAGTTTTTTTTTCAACTTAATGCATCCCCAATAGCCCTGTAAATTTTCAAATTAAGCCATTGAACAGTTTTCCGAACCGATTGATCAAACTTTTACAAAACAATTAAAGGAACAAGTGTATTGTTTCTAAGCATCCTGTAATCATCATCAAAATGAAACGATTAATTTTTTTCGTCTCTTTTCACAAATTATCACTGGTTACTTTTTAAATATGAGAACAAAAAATTCCTTAAAATTTCAAAAACAGAATTGTTTTTTTTTAATTAGTGAAACATTTCAGGAAACAATACTAACACATATTGGAACTGTGTTCCAATATGTGTTGACTCGGAAAAAAATAGTCAAATTTTGAAAACTGCCCTTTAACTCCCTGTGCGATAATTGGTTGGTAACATATCGATGATCAAGGACAAAAGGATCCTTTTTCATTTAAAGTCGGATATCTCAGCAAAAAATTGATGTAGAGAGACCAACGAAAAAATAAATTTAGTCGATTTAACTGAAAATCATTTTTCCGAGCCCGTGGATCCTTGAATAGATAAAAAAAATTGAAAATTGCTTGTCGCGCGCTTTTTCTTATGATTACGCGGTAACTGTACCTCACAAAACATGTTTGTCAAAATATCTCAAACCTACAAATGTGACGCTTCAAAATGCTTTTTTTCATCTCGATGCGACCATTTACCACACAGATACAGCGCTGCAAAGAACACTTGGAAAAATTGAAGAAATGTTCTTTTCCTTTAATTTTTTTGGAGTAGCAGTATGAAAACGGTTGCTAAAAAAATGACGTCATTTTCAAGCCCCGGAAACGACCTTTAGTAGCGGGTGAAACGTCAAAATAATTGATGCTGTAGACAACTTCATATTATATACATTCCAGATTGGACGTTTTGAATATGAAGGTACGATGACCAGCATAAAATACTGCGAATTCGTTCGAAGAAATGTCCGTCGGATTTGTTTACAGGCTGGTGTGACCCGGGTTGACTTGGACCACGCTTATTACCAACACGATGATGCACCAGCCCAGACGAGCAGAATAGCACAGGCGATCCTTCTGGAAATGTTTCCCGAGCGGCCCATAGGTAGGGGTGGGATTGCGAATTGGCCCCCGCGATCGCCGGATCTCAATCCACTAGATTTTTTTTTGTGGCGCCACATAAAGGCACATGCCCACAGGACCCCTATCGATAGCCGATTGGACCTACAAAATAAAATCGATCGTGCCTTGCGCTCGGTGACGGCAAAAATGCTGCGGCGTATCAAACGCAGCTTACTTAAGCGGGCTCGATGCTGCATCGAAATGGAAGGAAGACACTTCGAACATCTTTTCGGCTAGAGTAAGCAGAAAAATAAGATTGTATACCATTCTGGATAGTACATAAAAATATCTTAAATAGTTACAAAAGTACGTCAAGTAATTTTTAAAAAACCCGCGGACTCATTGTTGCTTTTTTTATCTCATAAAAATTATGGCATTTACGTCATACATAATTATACTGTAAAGATAAATATTATTTGTTTTAATTCGAACAATGGTCTTATGGAATTTTTTTAATTACTCGAAAGTACAACAAAATTAAATGGTTTATAAAAAAGCCAAGCGCAAAATACATATTAAGCAAGGATACATAAAATGTTGTATACAAAATTGTTAAACCTTAGAAATAATCTCATTAAAAATATATTATTTTATCTAAAAAATCACCTTATAACGAATAATTGGTATCGCCATTACAGGAAAAGACATCGTATGAACCGGACAAGAACACTAGAAATGTTGTGCAAGGTCTTGGCAGACATGGTGAGGAAGAAAAATCTCGGGAAGATATAGAATTTTCCGGGATTTTTCTTACACTTTAATATCGCAACTGCTGTCAGTCTACGGTTAAAATATATTTAACGTAATTTGTAATAGATGTGTGATAAAGTAGAAAATTTATATTTCTCTCGGAAGTTTTTAAATTATTCAAATCACATAAAATTTCACGTTTGAAAAGCGTAAAGAGCACACCATCGATCCAGTCTGTATTTCACGGGATCATTCATTTGACTACCATTCAAATAATCAGTTGATGGTAAAATAGTCCTTAATTCTGTTATGCGAGGAAGATCGACAATAATTTCACTCCTTCCAAATACAATCATCCAAAATTCACTTTCCATATCGAGAATATCGCCATGAACTAAAAAATGCCGTCGACAATCGCCACCACTCGACTAAGTAATTTAATTATTTTTAACCTAAAGGTCGTCGCTCACTTATCGACCCGGCACCCGACCAGCAACGCCTCATCCCGAGCAATTGTCATTTCTTATATGGACTTTCCATACATATGCACTCACTTGTCAACTCCGTAGCATCACCCGATCGCCTTTCTCGCAAGCGTTGACCAGTGAGTGCATATATATGGAAAGTCTATATAAGAAATGACAACCGCTCGAGGCGCGGCGGTGCTGGTCGGGTGCTGGGTTGATAAGTGAGCGACGACCTTAAGAGTTGAATAGTCGAGAAGTGGAAATCGTTGGTTGAATTTCTTCACCATGCACGCCAAGAACTTGCACAACATTTCCAATGTAAGAGATCGTTAAAATTTCGGCTTCGATCCGAAGCCGAATTCGAATTCGGATCGAAGCCGAAATTTTAACGATCTCTTATCTACTACACGGCCGCACACTTCTTTGAGTCATTTCCAATGTAATGTATGGTTCAAACGATGTCTTTCTATATACAGGTGATATGAACAATTTCTTATAAGGTCATTTTTTTAGATGAAAAAAATACATTTTTAATAAGAGTATTTATAAGATATAACAATTATGTACACAGCATTTCCTGTACACTTGCATAGCATGGACTTTTTCCATACTATGCAAGTGTACAGGGCTTTTTTCATAAATCATTTTTGATTTCCTGCACTGTTGGTAAATGGAAAAAATATAAAAAACCGTTCTTTGAATTAAAACAAATAATAATTACTTTCAAGGTATAATTATTTGTGAGGTAACGGCTATCATTTTTTATTGAGCAAAAAAACAACAATAATTTCGAGGGGTTTTTTTTATTGATTGGCGTACTTTTCTAACTTTTAAAAAGTTTTTAAAGGAGATCCGATTTCTTTTTTTAGAGAGAACATTTTGATTTCTTCCCGTTTAAGTCCAAAGAGTCGTGAATTTCTAATATGTTTGGAGGAGTTACACGTGTATAGTTTAAAATTAAAATTATTTTCACATTATTTTCTCTGGTACGAAGATTCGTGAGCATACCACTATTTTCCGGACCGCTAGAGAACAGCGTCATTGTCTGAGATTCCGGAGTAAAAATAAAAAATAAATTTATTAAACCTTTATGGAGCGGAGTTACCGCTTCATGTTTTACATGTCTATATACCATCTTTATATTTTCATGGATTTTCTTTTGTTTGTTGCAGGAAACGAAGAAAAGTGTTAAAAAAATATATATGCAAATATTGTAAGGTTTACGCTTTTATTAAATAAAAAATAAAGTACAATTTTTATTACAACAACCGCAGCTAGAAGCTGCGGAGGTAAACATTTTTCTTTATCGCTGATTAAAGATCGGAGCAGCCAAAGAGCTGTTGCTACAAAGAATCTTGTCACCGGAACTTTGTAAACTTTTGACTGACAACTGCTTAGGCTTTTCCTGCCAGAATTTCCAGGTATTTTTACGTGGAATGAAATAAATATTTTTGGGTCGTTAGGTTTGCAGTAATCAAAAATGTAAAATTTTTCGTTGATGATTCAGAAGAAATTTACATCTTCGCCGTTCCGTGATTAAACCTCTGAGAAATGTTCATTTCTCAAGATCGATGCTAGAAAAAATCACACTTGTGGCCTCTCAGTGTGTGCGATGCAGTTAAGAAATCCACAGATTTGGCTTTGCGATTATTATTATGTGACTATTAGAGTTAGCGCAGGAATTAATGACATAGTTTTTTTTTATGAATCGATGACGGAACTAGTATTTCATTTTTTATCTAAAATACATAGTTTTTCTAGGAGCGTAATTTCGAGAAATAAATGGAAAGAAAGTACTTTCGCGTACAGATTACAAGATCAATTTTTTTTATGGTCGATTTGATCCGCGGCTTATGCGCCATATGGCAATGTTTTCGCAGCAGCAAAAATACCCTTAGCATCTACTTTTACCGCTCGACGAAGTAGCTGCGACTTCTTTCAATGCTGCCAATTCATGCTTGTCATGATGCTACCCGTCGCGTGCATGGTCCGTCATTGAAACGAAGATTGAGTGACTACCAGCTTTTCTTTACGAATGAAAACGAAATCGATGCTTCAAATGGTTTCTGCAGTGTCTATCAAATTTTTTTTGAAGCGATTTGCCAAAATTCATACTAGAGTTCATATTATTTGCGGTTACAGTGAGTAGATCATTTAAGCTGTATGGCACAGTTCGAGAGCCACGACAGCATCGTTGTTCACACCATAAAAATGGAATCGATGTTGCGCTTGATGCTTCACGTAGTTCGACCATACCAATGACCGCAGTCATCGATTTTATTTTAGGTTCAGTAAATGATATCCGAGGCATGCATGGCCCGCCATTAGAACAGAGTTCGAGCGACTACCAGTTGACACTAAACGAGGATAAAGGAAATCGATGCTCTGAATGTCTTTGTAGCCTCTACCGGACATGCCTGCAATGATTCCTCAAATGCGATTTAAAAAAATCATTTCGCACGAAATTTTGTAAATCCAGATTTTTTTATTTCGCTATTGTTTTTCCGCTTCAATCAAGTTTCGAAGCCTTTCGAGGACCTTAGGCGTTCCAGGCTGGGAAAAACCTGTAAACTGAAAAAAAGTACCATCTCATTTATTTTTGTCTCGTAAAACATAGCAGATAATTTTTTAAATCGATTTCTGTACCCGCAAAAGATATTTCCTATATAACTGACAGCGATTCGTAAGATTTTCAAGTTACGTTTCCCGACCAAAAATGTATTTCATCGCTGTAAACAAGATTTTGTTTCACGCATTCATCTCTTCATCATAAAGTTGTGAAGTCGCGTTGAACTTTCGGCTTATTCGCCCGTTATTTCCTTCGCCACACGAAAGCGCTATCTCAGCGTGGCTGAAATTATGGATAAAAACGAAGAATTTAGGGATTTGTTTATGTATATGCAAATTTAGACGATTAAAATGCTTACGACAAAAATAAGTACCTTCGCGAAACATAATTTTCTCCCAAACCTTTTCAAATGATCCTCCGTATCGCCTGGCTAATTTCTTCGAAACTGTGACTGTAAAAAAATTGTGCGGTATCATGGCTAGCAGTATGGATAACAAGTGCAGATGAACCGCAGCTACACTCTTAATTCAACAATGCGTGCAGTGAGAATTGCATGACTTCGTAATTTGAGATAGTTTTTAAAGAAAAGTTACTGCACTCAATATTGATGACATTGAAGCTATTTTTTTCATTGTGAAACATTTTTAATTTTCATCGAATCTTATAATACTTTCGGCTGAAAATAAAGAATGATATGTCTGTTATCCATATGTTCCACCACCGACCGAGGGACCATGTTTGCGAGAGTGATAGCTCATTTACAGAATCCGAGTATTCTTCGAAACGACTAATATTTCGGGAAACAGAGAAAAGAAACACCTTCGGCTCTGTTGAACAATAAACAAGTTCTTTCTCTTCGTTTGCCCGAAATGTTATCCGTCTGAGAGAGAACTTGGCAGTAGGATTGTACTGAACATATGAGCCATGTCCTTAAGGACATGTATTGGAGATGATGTCATTATCTCCTATACGAATCAATTATCCGGCAGACGAAGAGATGGACGTGGTTTATCCTTCAAAAGAGCAGAGGGTGTGAGTCTTTTTTTCGCGAAATACAAACTATTTCCGACAACACTCTCAATGTGTGAATCAGTTATACGATATGTCTTCTTATTATATGGGAGAAATATTTTTTACGGAAAATGATTCTGTCTAAATTTCAATGCGGATCCTGCAGTTTTGAAAAGTTGCAATTTAAAAACCCATTATCTCCCAATCTAAATAGTCGACTGTTCTGAAATTTCACTCAAACATGCATAATGATATGAACAATGTCTGGTAAAAATTTGAATAAAATCTGTAGAAATCAAAATTGCGTGCTCGTACTACCTTAAGGGGAAATGTCAGAGATGTAAAAGTTGCGTAAGTTTATACTAGATCGCCTGGAATTTTTTCAGAGATTTCCTTTGAAATATTCTTTTTAATCATTTTCGCTCGAAACTACGAGTAGGATGGCTCAACTCGAAAACTATAGCCTTTAGGCATAAATATCAAGAAGAGAAACAGTTTAATTTTCGATTTTAAGTTCGCTTGAATTTTTTGAGAATTAAAAATAAATTTACTGACAAATCGGAGAGTCGCCCAAGCAATTGATTATCCGCGTTTTGGCAAAACAAAATTGAAAAAAAAATGTTGTAATGAAAAAAATTTCAAAAAAAAAGAAAATGAAAAAATTCCAGCGAATGTCGAATGAAATTTTTTTAAAGTTTCTTTTCCTGATATTTTGTCTTGAACGCCATGTTTTTCGAATTGAGCCATCCTACTCATCAGAGTTTCAAGGGAAAATAGTTTTAAAAAACACGTCAAAGGAACATTCTAAAAAAAAATCCTGGCGATGCAGTATAAACTTACGCAACTTTTTACATCTTTGACATTTCCGCTTAAGCCCTATAGTTCTTGAGTTACATTGCATTTTCCAAAAGTTGTTTTTTTCAGCCAAAAATAAAATAACTTCGCGAATAAAATTCGTACAAAACTTAAAAAAAAAACGAAAATGAAGCTACTGCTACTTCTTTCAAGTTTAACATGGATGAAAATTACAAAAAAATTTCTTATGAGTTATGCGTGCAGTTCTGGATGGTCGAAAATTAGCCGAAAAACGGTCACGCATGTACGAAAGTGTGTACCGGGTTAAAAAAATCATAAAAAATATTTCAAAAAAACGAAACAACGTTGTATTTACTCCGTTCAAAACGCCGTTCATTAAATTTGGTTATCTTTTTTTTATGGCAATCTAAATTTTAGTGCGGCAAGAAATATCGACTGGTGTATCCAAACTTTTAAGCGGTATCGTACTTACCAGACCTTAACTGTTGGAAAAAAGAAATTAAATCATTTGAAAAATGTACATTTTTTTTTGGCTTTCCGTTTTTTTTTCAAAGATAAATCCCGCCCAAACTTTCAACTTCATACCATAACGGTGCGCATGTTGATTTTAGAAATAAAGATGAAATATATTTACATATACAAAAATGCTAAAGAAGAATTAGATAAAATATCCAACCCCTAAAATTAATTTGAAAGAATAAAAATGATCCTTTAATTGGTTCTTTAGCTAAAATGACAATTGAGATCGATGTGAACACAATTGAAAAAATTGCAAATCTTCAAACTCTTTAAAGCTTATTAAGGATGCTTTGACCTAAAAAAACGAGCCGGTCCTTGTTGCAATGGTTATTTTCAAATAGATTAGGGACCGTACGCAAATTACTTAACGCAATTGAAGGGAAGGAGGGGTCAAGGTTTGCGTTACGTCACGATTTTTAAACTGCCAAAAATAGCAACATTTCTGCATGTCCAAGTTTTTAATTTAAACCTCGCGTGCAATTTTACCGTGGACAGCTCACAGGTTTCTTTACGCAATGTCAGATAAGGGGGAAAGTCACTGCGCAAGAACTTGCACAGTAGCTTTCCCACATCACCCAAGCAAAATTGGAAGGACATTTTTTTTTATAATTCTGGAAATTGAAATTGAAATTGAAATTATTAAAAATATCTTGGCAACATTTTTATTTACAAGTCCGAAAACTAACGGAGTTAGAGTCACTTTAATAAGAACAGGTAGCGCGACCGGTTAGTGCCCACAGTTCCTACAGGTGTGACATCATTTACAATAGATAGCGTACAGGCTCTTATTATTTTGTGAAGTATCATGATGATGAAGAACCGTTATGTCGCCTGCAACTAGATACTTCAATGTAAGTGTCAATATTCTAGAAAAAAACATAACTTTATATCAAGAAACACAGAACGAAAACTTTGAACGTGTTTTTTTCTTAAAACTAGTTTTTTCGACCTTGTGCGAGCGAATACTTAAAAACTTATCAACCGATTTTTAATTTTTTTAAAAACATTTTTTCAATCGCAGTGACTAAGGTTATACGTACCCGCGTTTTCAACATTTGATCATTACTATTTTTAACGACTGCTCGAATACAGATTTGGTCTAATAAGATTAGATCTGTCTGACATGATCACATCTGGCACAATAAAATCAGATTTGCCTGACATGATCAGATCTGGCCCAATAAAATCAGATCTGTCTAGCATGATCAGAATAAAATCAGATCTGGTCCAATAAAATCAGATCTGGTCCAACAAGATCGCATCTTGCCTGGGGATCCGGTCAAACCTGCTGCGATATGGACAGGTCTGCTCTCAAGATTATAAAAATGGATCTGATATAATCATACATGCTCAGATATAAGCATACATGATCTGTCATGACACTACATGATCAGATATGGCTATTTTTCTTGTCTGATCATATTTCATTCTACACATGATTCAGATATATTCAGATATGAACTATTTTTCCCAGGTGACCATGGATCGATACCAACGTCACCATCATGGTCGTTTGCGTGATGGACAAGACCAACGCCTTATGATTCGCGCTACTGATCAGGCTTTTGGAAATTATGTTCGAACTGGCGCAATTTATGGAGAATGGCTGCTCCAGCCTGCCCATGGGGGACGGCTAAAGCCTAGTGCAATTCGAGATCGGCGTGAATTTCAACGTCTTGATGAGCGCTTTGATGACCAGGAAAGGTTTTCCATCCGGGGAGCTGGACATCGGAAAGCAGGACGTCCTCGAGTCCATTGGAGGATCGAGGAGCGTGTCGTCGCTCTTGCACGGGCCTTTCCCGTCATGGGCTTACGCCGAATAGCCGCTCGCGTTGGTGTAGCGCATATGACAGTTGGTCGCATAATTCGCGAGGAGGGCCTGCGACCGTATCGTGTGCAATATGTCCAAGCACTACACCCTGGGGACAATCAAGTTCGTTGAAATTTTTGCCGCTGGATGCTTCGGACATTAGAAAGAGACCCTCGATTTCTTGAGCACGTCCTGTTCATTGACGACGTGGGCTGCTCGAGCACCGGCATTGTGAATAGGCAAAATATTCGCCTCTGGCCTGACAGAAACCCTCATGCAATGATGCAACGGGTCCACCAGGGTCGATTCAGCGTCAATGTTTGTGCAGGGATCGTTGGTGACAACATCATTGGTCCGGTCTATCTTCCGTCGCGGTTGAGTAGTCGAAATTATCTGGTTTTTCTGCACCGCAATTTAATCCATCGCTTACGAGAAATTGTTCCGCGGCAGAATCGCCAAGGCCCTTTCTTGACGCACGACGGCGCCCCACCACATTTTGGTCGGCAAATTCGTGTTTTCTTCACGAAGCTATTGGAACGCGATGGATAGGCCATCGGCCTTCGCCACATTTATGGCCACCACGTTCTCCAGACCTCAATCGTTTGGGTTTTTTTCTGGTGGGATGCGCTAAAAGCCATCGTTCATAGATCTGGCAGAGCGATCAGATCGCCAGTGGATCTAAGACGCCCGATAGATGATGAAATTGTTTAGTTGAGACGAAACCGACAATTGTTGGCCAGAGTTCGGAGCAATTTCGGCAGAGTTCGGAGCAGAAGGTGGAGAACAAGCCCGCATGCCAAGAGCCATCGATATCGACGGATCGGGTCTTTACCTTCGACGCCACCGCCAACGTCGGGGCCCACAATAAAATCGATCAGGCGATAATTAACAAGACGGCAGCGATGGTTTGGAGTCGGTAAATATCCTGGGCGTGTCGAACCACGGAGACCTGTTCGCTACCTGATCTCACATGAGCACATGCGCGCACGCACGCACGCGCGCGCACACATACACACACACACACACACACACACACACACACACAGACACACACGCACACACACGACTCTCCTACATGGGGAGTCGGAAATCCCTACGTGGCGCGTCCCCAGGTGGCGGATAGGGGGAGGCCCCCTATATAAATATAGACATGGATGTAGAAATATCTATATAGATATAGATATACATATAGAGATATCTATTTGGATATAGATATAGATATGGAGATATCTATATAGATATACAGGGCAGGAGGTAATTAAAATACCTCCCGTCGACCAAACAGAAACGGGGAACAAACCTCGACAACAAATGACTAAGGGAACTCCAATAAAGGATATACCGATTAGGGTGCAGGGCACGGGGCCCCAGTACCGGCGCCTCCAGGGAGTGAGCAAGTGGGCTCCCGGGCGTTGTCATCGAACGACCGCAGTACCATGGCGGTTGGCCACTTGTCCTTCATGGCGCACAATATTCCAAGTGAAGAAAAGAAAAAGAAAGGTGGAAACCATAAGGAGATTATGAAGTTGGCGGAGAGGCACGGACAGACGCTGGAGAGCTTAGTCTCTTTTATTCAGCAGAAGTAAAACCTCCACTACGAGATCCAGCGGTGGGTTCCTATGCTTACCAGTACTTGGAAAGGTATAGAGGACCTGGTAACGTGGAGTGCAAAGCCACAGGCGGCAACATCGACTGGAGGTACGCAAACCACGCCGACCATAAGCCAAGCAAAATCGACTCTCCCTAACAAGAAGGGTAGCAGGAAGGTGATGGAAACGGTGACGGTTCATTCGGTATCTTAAAGGCTTCTGGGGTGGACAGAGGCGAGAGCAACCAGTTTCAACCAGTGGCAGACGACGTGGGATGCCTCTACCACGGGAAGGTGGACACACCGGTTAATCCCGAAGGTGGAGATATGGGTGAACCGTCCACACGGGGAGCTCAACTATTATCTCACTCAAGTGATCTTAGGACACGACTGTTTCCGGGCTTATCTCAATAAGTTTAATTATGAAGATTCCCCGGACTGCCCAGCATGTGTAGCAGTCGAGGATAACGCTGAAAATGCATTGTTTCAATGCCGACGTTTCAACTGCCTCCCGCGCGATAGTTGAGGATCAGCTGGAGACACGTATCACCCCGGACAACCTGGCGGAGGTGATCGTGAAGTCAGCGGGCGCATGGACAGCGGTATCGGCTTATGCTGAAGCAGCAATGAAGGAGTTGCGACGTGCAGAACGCGCGAGGAAGAAGATGACGCCGGAAGACCGGGTAGTCGTAGATAAAAAGATGGTCTTTGAGGATTCGGCTTTGATCCGGCCAGTCAAAGTTATTCCAAAATCAGCAATGGAAATAAAGGATGTTTTTACGTTTCGGCCCTCTGGTTCGGGTCCTCTTCAGAAATTTTATTTTTCTGTATATAATATGATAAACATTTCTTTTAACAATAATGTTTGAAAAATGAATAAATATGAACGTTTTTGGTCATAATTCGGTTACATAAGTCTTAAGTCATATAAGTTTTAAGTCATTTTGTATAATAATTTTTTTAGTTCCGTTTTGGTTATAATTATGATAATGTAATGTGAATAATTTCGTCTATTGCGTTATTTATTATTTTTGGTGTGTTAGCATTTGAAATGTATGATGTGTGATGTAAAGGGTTATTCAATTATGGAAAAAATAGAGAGATGAAATGTAAGAAATGACTAATCTCGATGTTGTTGATATTTCAAATTTTTGCTGATATTAGGAAGGTTGTTTCGAAGACCATTATTTATGGGTGTAAATAATGTTAGGTGAGAAAATATTCAATCAATAGAGATGTTATCGGTTATCGGCGATTTTTCGTGTCTGTAACGGATAATTAATTATAAAGCAAAAAGGAGAAAAAGTTGTGTGTTTTTGTTTGTTTGTTTAAAGACTATGATAATTACCTATTGAGCTAGTTTTTAAACTTTGTTTTCCCTTCCAAGATGACCAAAAACTCGAAATTTACAATTTTTTTCCCTACATGTTGAGTTGTGTGGTCAACGAAGGTTCGAGAGAAACTGAGAGGTGTGTTTATAGTTTGAAGCTTACTCGAGTCTCTGTACGGTGAATCGGGGAAGAAAGATCATTTAGGCAGTGACGTGTCAAGGAAAATAAAATAGATGTGTCAAGATAGGAATATTTAAGATTGGTGATAATGTCTTTTAAAAAGTTACTTTATCGTGTCAGTGTATTAAATTAGTTTATAGTGTCAATAATTTTAAAGTTGTTATGTGAGGTGAATGCTGTAAAATGTTTAAATAATTATATTATAGAGTTGTAAATTGAGCTTAGTTTTTGTATGTCAGTTCTAAAATTTATAGCGTTGGAGTGTGCCTTAATTTGGATCATTTCTAGGATTAATCTTTTTTTGAGCCAGTCCTCATTGTTTAGAATTTCAACGTTGTCAAATTGAAAATCGTGTTTTTGTTCTATTGCATGTTGTGCTAAAGCAGTGTGTATTGTAATGGTGTGTTTTATGCTATTTTTGTGTTCTTTGATTCTGGTTTCAAGGTATCTTTTGGTTTGACCAATGTATGTGGCGTTGCAGTCTTTACAGTCGATTTGGTAAACTATGTTTGATTTTTGGTTGTTATTTATTTTGTCTTTGGTGGAGCCAATGATTGATGAAATGTTGTGTTTGTTGTTTGTGACTAATGTTATGTTGTACTGTCGGTAGAGATGAATTAGTTGATGATGTATGCTTTTGGTGTAGAGAAGGTTTATTAATCTGGAAGAATCAAAATTGTTGTTATTGGTTTTTTTATTGTTGATTATGGAGAGCCGATGTTTTATTATTTTTTCTGTGAACGTGATTGGATAGCAATTTTTTGTCATTGTGTTACTGATGAGGTTTAGATTTTCATTGTGAAATGATGTATGAGATAGTTTTATTGCTCTGTCAACTATCATGTAGATTATGGCTTTTTTTTGAGAGAGTGGGTGGTGTGAGAAGAAATTTATGAATCTGCCTGACCAGGTTGGTTTTCTGTACCAATTAGTGATAATTGAGTTTTGTTTGCGGATTAAAAGTAAATCTAGAAACGGGATTTTGTTGTCTATTTCATTTTCGGATGTGAATTGTAATTTTGGATGATAAGAGTTAAAGATCTTTTTAGTGGGTTCTATTTCGTTTGTTGGTAGAGCAATAATATCATCAACGTAACTTTTATATAGTGGTAATAAGAATTTTTATTTTTCTAGACAACTTGTTTCAAGATCTATCATGACAATGTTGGATAATATTGGAGCTAAAGGTGAACCCATAGGTAATCCTGAGATTTGTTGGTAAATTTTATTTTGGAATGTGAAGAATGTTGAGAACATGATGTATTCTATGGCTTTAATTATTTCTTGTAAAGGAAATGTTATTGAAAATAAGTTTGATCATTTTTGTAGGCTTTGAATGACTAATTGTAATGGGATGTTGGTGTAGAGAGAAACGACGTCAAATGAGACTAATTTATGGTTGAGTGGGATTGAGATGTTAGAGAGTGAGTGTTTTAGGTGGAAGCTATCTTTGACATGCGAATTGGTCGTGCTGATTAACTTAGATAGTTTTGATTGTATGAATTCCGCAAGTTTATGTGTTGGACTGTTTATAGATGATACTATTGGACGAAGTGGATAGTTATTTTTGTAAATTTTGGGCAAACAGTAGAGACGGGATAGGTTTTAATTTTCGGCTTTTAAATGTTTGTACTTAGTTTCATCGATGATTTTTAGGATCTTCCATCGGGAGAGAATATTGTTAATGCCTTTTTGTAGTGTGTTGATGGGATTTTTATTTGTTGCTATGTAAATTGTGGAGTCTGCGAGTAAGTCAAGAGTTTTTGTAATGTAGTCTGATTTTTTAAGAATGACGGTTGAGTTTCCTTTGTCAGCTCGTGTGACAAAAAGTTGAGGGTTGTTTTTTAAGAATAAAGATGTGTGTTTTATGATTTGATTTATGTTGGAAAATGATGTTGGAATATTTATTATGTTTAGGATTTTATTGAATCTGGTTCTGATTTCTATTTGTCTAGGTTTGTCAAGTAAAAAATCTAGTTTAGCTTCAAGTTCGGTGATTGATTTATGGATGTGAGCTTTTATGTTTGAGGGTTTGAGGTAAGGGAAACAGAATTGTTCACCTAGAGACAAGAAAGTGGAGATGTGTAGCGGAATGTCAATATTGGAGAGATCTATGAGCCAATCTTTAGTTTTGTTTAATGTGATTGTTGAATTTATGTGGTTCAGAGGATCGGTGGGAAGATTGTTATTTGTGTCCTGTTGTCTATTATTAAGAGTTGAGTATAAGACATTGTGATTTTGTGTTGTTTGATTTGTGTTTTGATAATTTGGGTAATGTGTGATGTTTTGGTCTATATGTGTTTGTGACGATATTGTTTTTAAGAAATCTTCATGGTTGAAAATGTGCTGATGTATGTTCTTGGTACGTTGAAGTCTAAGATTTTGGAGTTTTTTGGGGGTTTTTCATATGAAAGTTTTGACAGTTTGTTTAATTTTATTTGTTCTAAAGTGAAAAATCTTTCTTTAATATTGTTTTGTGTTTTGTTGATGGTTTCTGTATTCTTATCTATTTTTTTGTTCAATATTTTTATTCGAAAATTGGGATCGTCGATTTCAATATTTAATAGTGATTTGTGGACTATAATAGTGTTTATAGTCCACAAATATTTTGTGGACTATAAACACTATTATGGCCGAATCCTCAAAAAGCCACTATTAAAGCCACTATTAAAGCCGAATCCTCAAAAAGATGGTCTTTGAGGATTCGGCTTCGATCCGGCCAGTCAAGGTTATTCCAAAGTCAGCAATGGAAATAAAGGATGTTTTTACGTTTCGGCCCTCTGGTTCGGGTCCTCTTCAGAAATTTTATTTTCTCGATGTTGTTGATATTTCAAATTTTTGCTGATATAAGGAAGGTTGTTTCGAAGACCATTATTTATGAGTGTAAATAATGTTAGGTGAGAAAATATTCAATCAATAGAGATGTGAAGATGGTCTTTGAGGATTCGGCTTCGATCCGGCCAGTCAAGGTTATTCCAAAGTCAGCAATGGAAATAAAGGATGTTTTTACGTTTCGACCCAGTGGTTCGGGTCCTCTTCAAAAATTTTATTTTTCTCGATGTTGTTGATATTTCAATTTTTTGCTGATATTAGGAAGGTTGTTTCGAAGACCGTTATTTATGGGTGTAAATAATGTTAGGTGAGAAAATATTCAATTAATAGAGATGTTATCGTTTATCGGCGATTTTTCATGTCTATTGAGCTAGTTTTGAAACGTTGTTTTCCCTTCCAAAATGAGCAAAAACTCGAAATTTACAATTTTTTTTCCCTACATGTTGAGTTGTGTGGTCAACGAAGGTTCGAGAGAAACACTATTGTAGTCCACAAATCAAATTTGTGGACTATAAACTATAAACACAAATAGTGTTTATAAATATATGGTGGACTATAAACACAAATAGTGTTTATAGTCTCACAAAAGAGAAACACTATTATAACACTATCATCCAAAATTACAATTCACATCCGAAAATGAAATAGACAACAAAATCCCGTTTCTAGATTTACTTTTAATCCGCAAACAAAACTCAATTATCACTAATTGGTACAGAAAACCAACCTGGTCAGGCAGATTCATAAATTTCTTCTCACACCACCCACTCTCTCAAAAAAAAAGCCATAATCTATATGATAGTTGACAGAGCAATAAAACTATCTCATACATCATTTCACAATGAAAATCTAAACCTCATCAGTAACACAATGACAAAAAATTGCTATCTAATCACGTTCACAGAAAAAATAATAAAACATCGGCTCTCCATAATCAACAATAAAAAAACCAATAACAACAATTTTGATTCTTCCAGATTAATAAACCTTCCCTACACCAAAAGCATACATCATCAACTAATTCATCTCTACCGACAGTACAACATAACATTAGTCACAAACAACAAACACAACATTTCATCAATCATTGGCTCCACCAAAGACAAAATAAATAACAACCAAAAATCAAACATAGTTTACCAAATCGACTGTAAAGACTGCAACGCCACATACATTGGTCAAACCAAAAGATACCTTGAAACCAGAATCAAAGAACACAAAAATAGCATAAAACACACCATTACAATACACACTGCTTTAGCACAACATGCAATAGAACAAAAACACGATTTTCAATTTGACAACGTTGAAATTCTAAACAATGAGGACGGGCTCAAAAAAAGATTAATCCTAGAAATGATCCAAATTAAGGCACACTCCAACGCTATAAATTTTAGAACTGACATACAAAAACTAAGCTCAATTTACAACTCTATAATATGATTATTTAAACATTTTACAGCATTCACCTCACATAACAACTTTAAAATTATTGACACTATAAACTAATTTAATACACTGACACGATAAAGTAACTTTTTAAAAGACAATATCACCAATCTTAAATATTCCTATCTTGACACATCTATTTTATTTTCCTTGACACGTCACTGCCTAAATGATCTTTCTTCCCCGATTCACCGTACAGAGACTCGAATAAGCTTCAAACTATAAACACACCTCTCAGTTTCTCTCGAACCTTCGTTGACCACACAATTCAACATGTAGGGAAAAAAATTGTAAATTTCGAGTTTTTGTTCATCTTGGAAGGGAAAACAAAGTTTAAAAACTAGCTCAATAGGTAATTATCATAGTCTTTAAACAAACAAAAAAACACACAACTTTTTCTCCTTTTTGCTTTATAATTAATTATCCGTTACAGGCATGAAAAATCGCCGATAAACGATAACATCTCTATTGATTGAATATTTTCTCACCTAACATTATTTACACCCATAAATAATGGTCTTCGAAACAAACTTCCTAATATCAGCAAAAATTTGAAATATCAACAACATCGAGGTTAGTCATTTCTTACATTTCATCTTTCTATTTTTTCCATAATTGAATAACCCTTTAGATCACACATCATACATTTCAAATGCTAACACACCAAAAATAATAAATAACGCAATAGACGAAATTATTCACATTACATTAACATAATTATAACCAAAACGGAACTAACAAAATTATTATACAAAATGACTTAAAATTTATATGACTTAAGACTTATGTAACCGAATTATGACCAAAAACGTTCATATTTATTCATTTTTCAAACATTATTGTTAAAAGAAATGTGTATCATATTATTTACAGAAAAATAAAATTTCTGAAGAGGACCCGAATCAGAGGGCCGAAACGTAAAAACATCCTTTATTTCCATTGCTGACTTTGGAATAACCTTGACTGGCCGGATCGAAGCCGAATCCTCAAAGACCATCTTTTCATCCACACGGCCGCACACATCTCTGATTCAGTCATAGATAAAATAAGCGACACGAACGTCTAAACCACTCATAACATCTCGAGTGGAACGGGGGATGTAAGGTCGTCTGACAACACTGCAGGAACGCTACGGCTAAGGCCTCTTCCGCGATGTCATACCTAGCGGTCGTCCCGTGGGAGAATTTTTAAGGCCGCAGAGAAACGAGGGTTTTTAGTCGGTGTAAGCCCGACACACCGCAATTATTTGCTACGGTGCGAAGGCATTTTCCCACTAAACCTCTTTAAAAAAACACTCACACACACGACTCTTCAAGGTGTGACAACAGTGGCCTCAAAAGTTGTTGAAATTTACCATGTCTACCGTCTACCTCCTCGTGGTGACAGTCGGACAACGGTGAAGTTATTTTTTTTCTGAATAATAGAATCCACTGGCCAAGTGATCGAGGGCTTTATTTTGGTGCTTAACTCGCTATTGGTGTGTTTCTCCTATCCACAATCCGGGGAACTCATATTTCCGAATTTTTAATATTTTATTTTTAATTTTCTGGGTGACGGGCTCATTTGCGACCCATGGTTCCTTTCTGACTTTTGTTCCTCTTATTTAGTAGAATTTTTCAAGCAAATAAAGAAATTTGACCTTGAGTTTTGAGGTCAAGGTCACTTTTGCGGGTCCATGTTGGGGGGTGATCTTCGTCGAACGTGACTCGAAGAATCACTTGGCGGAGTGGTGGCACATAATTTTTCTACACCTTTATTAATAAGTAGAAAATATTTTTTTTTACCCAATCACTTATATGTGACTACAAATAAAAGCTTGGAGCGCTCGAATTTAGACATATAATATTTAATTTACATAAATCCGTTAACATATCAATTGGATTTGTAAAACCACCTCAGATTTCTGAAATAAAACTCCTCAAACTGTGTATAAACGTATGATAATATTTTCTCTAATTACTATAGTGTCAAACTAAATACGGTTCATTGAGCGGAATTGATCAAATTTATTAAACATTTAAAAAGTTGGGCGCTACAAGCTTTTATGTATAGTCACTTACAGGTGACTTGGAAACCAAATATTTTCTACTTTTTAGTACGTTAAGGGGTGAGATGCAGTCAGAAGCGTGAAAAAACAAGCATTTGAAATCATTTTTTTAATAGTAATTAAGTTTGTTTTACAAAAGTGTGTACATAGACTTTTTATATTATATTTCAACTTGACTTGTACAAATTTTCATAGAAAAGGATTGATTATTTATAAAAATATCGCCATCGTTGTCAGACCCCCTTCGGCATGTAGTGCTTTGCGGTGACCATCATAAAATTTACTGGATAATCAGAAATAAAACAAAATAAAAAAAATAATTAGTTTAATAATAAATCTAGTCCTTAATCGAAGTTTTTTTATTAACAAAATGGCGGCATCCGACAGATAGCTTTCGATTTCCGACCAAAAAATTGCTCCGTTAATGTTAAAAAAAAAATAGAAATTTTCAACAAGAATGAAAATCCTTTGATTAAGGACTAGTTTTTAATGCTATCAATAAGCACACCAAATTTCATCAAATCAATCGAGTGGTTTTGGAATTATAGTGGTCACCGACTTGAAAACATAGTTTCCAGAAAAACGCGTTTAAAGTTTTTCGATGTGGATACGGTATTATATGTTCGTAAAATTTTGAGCTCGGTGGATGAAGCTAAACTTTTTAAGACGGTACGACACCTCATCGCGGTTGGTATGGTAGAACAATTATAGATTCCCAAAAATCTTTGAAACGGCTCTTCAGATCCCGTCCAAACTTTGCCAAACGACGTCAAATAGATAGACGAACAGCTGTCTGCCCCTCAAATTTTCTGGATTTGAGAAAAAAACTACATTTTTTTCTCAAATTCAGAAAATTTGAGGGGCAGACGACAGCTGTTCGTTTATCTATTTAACGTCGTTTGGCAAAGATTTTTGGGAATCTATAATTGTTCTACCATACCGACTGCGATGAGGTGTCATTCCGTCTTAAATATATTTTGATCCGCTGAATCCGAATATCACAATTTCTTTGCCAAAAAGTCGAGCATTCAATTGTTTATAGCCAATTGTTAAAACAATTTTTCAACAAATTTAAGTTTTCCGGGATGAATTAATTTTTAAAAATATTTTGGGCAATTTTAAAACGAAAGTGTTGTTTACAAAATTTTGCTAAAGTTCATAGGTTTTGAGTAATACATTTTTGAAAATTTCTGAAAGAGTTTTCAAATTTTACACATGATTTATGTATAGAAATACTAATTAAAAAATTACTTACATCCAATCATCAATTCCTGGCCCATACAATAGGGCTTCTGCCGACATGGAAGCTTCCAAAATATCAATTTGTTGTTGTCTTCAAAGCTTTCTGCCTTCCCGGGTATTATCGTTAGCGCGTTTGTCAGCCGCTACCTGCAATGTGGACCCGACGCCCCTTCACTAATTTTGGGATATCCCGGAAACTATTCATCGGATTGACTTGAAATTTTCAGAGAATATTTTCGAAACATCATACTTCAAGAAAATGTTTTAAAAAATAGATTTTTTAAAAATTCTGATTGCATCTCACCCCTTAAGTAAAAGCTAGTTGTTTTTTAGTATTTTTTTTTCGTATAAATTTGTGAATTCAAGATGAATGATTTTTTGTTTCCTTACTCATGGTGGAACTGGGCACGACTATAAGACGCGGTCCGTTGTCCTCATCCGCCGTCGGCATCTCATTGTCCAAGATACCGTTGACCTCCTGCGAGTGCATTACGGTGAGCCAGTTCAGGCCGAACATCATTCGATGGCTGATCATCGAATCTAATATAAATTAGATTGAATCTGACTATAAATTAACCATATGCCAAATTGCATATGCATTGGTTGAAATGATTATTATACAATACATTTGACAGATCCGGATTAGATCCTCTCAGCGAGGAAAGATCTGAAGCTCCTGAGAATTGGCACGTGTTGTTGCTACCACTGTGTAAGTAGATTTATATTTGTTTTGTCTATAGCGTTTATTTTCCTTTACTTGGTCCGTCTCCTTTCTCGGAGGAGAAAGAGAGACAGCGTAGGCCAACTAAATAATGGTAAGCTGACTACGTAGTTCAATCCGGTAAATGTGATGCCATCAGGGGCGATTAGCCCGGACAGCGTAGAGTAACCGAGTAATGATACGTTGACTGCGTAGTTCAATTAAAGGGAGATATACACCTAGGAGCCGGAAAAGGCGTCATTTTTGTGAATTTGTTCAAAGAAAACTATTTGAAATTTCGGATTGGGGTTTTAATTACCTAAAAGTTTGAACATAGATAGTAATTTTTGGGCCAAAAATTAGTTATTATTTTGCCTATAAAACAAAAACTGACTAAAGAAAAAAAATCCTATGACAAGTACTAGATAACGGTGTATAACATAACCACAAAAAACCTCAAGGCAATCGCTTCATTGGTTTTCGAGAAATTTTGGGTACCGATTTAAAAAACGTGGTTTTGAGAAAAACACGTTTGAAAATTTGGGAATGAATAAATCATGAAATTTGTCAACTTACATGGAATCATCGATACCAGGCTCATAGTGTAGGTCTGCTACGGTCGACGGAATCTTCATTGCTTCTAAATCCTCGACCTCGACCATCTAGGTGTGTATCTCCACTCAAGTGAAAATAATTCCATCGCCACAGTGGTTCCAAACGCCGAAAAGCTGGCCAAAAATAGGGAAAATCGCGTTACTAAATATAGGACTTTTTTGTGTGCCATATGTTAGGTTGGTACCTGTACTTTAAGAACGCAGCATTACCAATGCCAATAATACACACTTGTTGGCAGCGTGGCGTCGTGAAGTTAAGGTTAAATTTCGTGAATGTCACGTGTTTTCTGACTTAAACATTTAATTTAGTCAAGTTAGTGTTAATTATTCATGGTGAAGTGAATTGTTTCGAAGAGAGGGATATCTGAGGTTAGTAAAATACGTTTTGTTTGAAATTTAAAGTGCTTGTACATTGTTTATATATTATTGTTTGTAAATCACAAAATTTCGTCATTTTTATGCCACTTTTACTTTCTCATTTTCTCGAAAGTCCCGCTAGATCCCGGGTTGAAATTAATTTCATATGGTAAGGGCATCATAGCACTAATTATGACGACAATAACTTTTGCCCGAATTTGCCCGAAATTGAGAAAATGCAATTTGAAAATTTATTTAAAAAAATGGCTAAAAATATGATTTTTACGTTATATGAAGCCCAATATCGTCAAAAAAAATTTGTTTAAGTTATTTAATGTTGAGTATACATACTACCAATGATTTTGACATTATAAACAATAAATTTGTTATAAACAATAAATTATTTTTTTCAAAAAACTTAATTAAAATGTTTTTCCAACATGATTAAATGTTTCTGTATCAATAAAAACGATATTGTTTATATTATTTTTGATTACAAATCAATTGTTAATATCATTTTTAACAAAATTTTTTTTTGTTTTTTTTTTCAGACAACCCAAAAAATGTCTTTTACAAAGAAAAACATTTTCGATCTCTTAAAAGGACATCTCAAAAAGGACAATAATGTTCTTATACATCTTTTAGAAGAACATTTGACTAGTCAAAACGAACGGACGTTCTTATTTTCTAACGAATGTAAAGCGTCGTTGAGAAAATTATTTTATAAAATGAGAACAAAATGGGAAGCATGCAACAGGACACTCGACAGATTCATGGAAGAGAATCAATCTTGGTTAGACGAAAACTTCCAATTCACCGAGGCATTACCTGCTGAGCCCGCACCTTCTGCCACTGCGCCTGCTGAGCCTGTGCCGGTACCGTCCTCTGACCCATCAAAAGACGCGTTTCCATCAACGAGTTCACAAGTACGAGGGCGCCCTTCGTCATCGTTTGAAGAATCGAGCTACCGGACTAAGCGGAGACGAACACAAGCGTTACGAGACCAGTTTACTCCTAATGAACTAGCGTATGCCACGCAAATGAGTCTCCGAGCTAGCGGTCAAAAGATGCGGCCAAAATCGTCAAGAACATAGGTGAGCCGGCAACTGCTTCAAAGTACAGATCGTCTCTTGCAGAAGTACGTGAAACACCTTACACGAAAGAAGAAGCTTTATCACTTCTCATTGAAAACAAAATTGCCAAAGCTGCATACAACAATCTTAGGGCTTCAAGTATACGGAAAAATTGTAAATTGTATCCATCTTATAAACAAATCCTTGTAGCAAAAAAAGAATGTTATCCTCCTACAACCGAATACACAATCACTGAAACTTACAGTGAGATCAAATTGCAAGCGTTATTAGGTCTCACTGTAAAGCGAATACTAGCAGTTCAAAATGAAGTGATTCAAAACCTGAGTGTTGATGATGTTAGTAACATGCAATTAATTTGTAAATGGGGATGTGACGGAACTTCCGGTCAGAGTACTTTTAAACAAAGATTCGATAATGACAATGACGGTGTTATGACAGACTCAAATATTTTTTTTATTTCACTTGTTCCGCTTCGCCTGATTTCCGTCAATGATTCAGTTGAAAAAGAAACAATTAGCTGGAAAAATCCTCGCCCTTCTTCTCCTCGATTTTGTCGGCCAATCAAAGTTGCATTCATGCGCGAAACTGTTGAATCAACTAAACCTGAAGTTGCCAAAATAGAGGAGCAGGAGAAAAATCTAGATTCTTATGAAACTATTGTTGACAAATAGTTTCGTTCGTAACTCGAAAATTCCTTTCTTGAATGTCTTCTGCACATTTCGTATAAGTTAGACAGCAAAAAATGGACAAAACGCGGTTCTGAAGAAGAAAAAGAAGCTCTTAAGCAACGAAAAGAAAACATTCAGAAAGGGTTTCGTCAACAGTTAGGACTATTGATAGATCAACCAAAACAGGGATTTGGAAGTTAAAATGATGGAAACACAGCTCGTCGTTTCTTTGAAAATGTAAAAGTCAGTGCCGCGATCACGGGTATCAGCGAAAATTTGTTAAAACGGTTTCACGTAATTTTGCAAGCACTGGGTTCTGGATTCAAAATTAACATTCCAAAGTTTGAAGAGTATGCGCTGGGAACAGCTCGTTTGTTCGTAGAGTTATATCCTTGGTTTTACATGCCAACAACTGTGCACAAATTGTTAATTCACGGTGCGAAAATAATTCAGTCATCGTTGCTGCCAATCGGACAAATGTCTGAAGAAGCTCAAGAGTCGTGCAACAAATTTATAAAACAATACCGCATGAATTTCGCTCGAAAAACCAGTCGCACCGAAAACATGCAAGATGTTTTTTTACGACTTTTTGTTGCTTCAGATCCGTTGATATCGAGTGTCCGCAAACTACCATGTAAACCTCTGAGATCACTGGATCTTGAAGCGAGAGAATTGATTGTTTCTGAGCACGTTGATCCTCAACCCTTTAGTGGGGTAGTGTGTGATAGTAGCTCTGATGAATCTTTTCATTCCGATGATGATGAGTACTAAATAAGATTAGCTTATAAAAAGTTTGTACACCATTAATAAAAAATTTCATCTCTGATTGACATGTCGTTTCATTTTTTATTACACATAACTGATCCGCCATCTTGTTTTTCACTTTTATTACCATTTTTTTGAAAAATTGATGTCAAATTCTGATTCAGCGACGTCGAATACCCCTTAATCAACAGGTTTTATCATTTACAATTATATAAATTTTTTTGGTCCGCCATCTTGTTTTTGACTTTTTTTTGCATTTTTTTATGAAACTGATGTCAAATTTCGATTTAGCGACCTCAAAAACTCCTTATAACATCATTTTTTATTGTTTAAAGTTGATATAAAATTTGTTTTGGTCCGCCATCTTGTTTTTGACTTTTTGACTCATTTTTTTCGAAAAACTAACATCAGATTCGGATTCAGCGACCCCCAAAACCTATATATACCCACCACCATCCGTTTTTTCGATGATTTCGATTTTTGACGAGCTTTTCGGCGTTTGGAACCACTGTGCATCGGTACAAGTTAGCCCATAAGAAATGCACTTCGAATGGACATTGCATTCACCGAACTGCATTACGCTGTCAACTTACCATTATTTGGTTGACCAATGTCCATTGGTTGGTCAATGTGATACCGATGGTATCACATTGACCGGACTGACCTTCGGTTCTAATTTTAATTAAAAAATCGATTTTTTCGTCCATTTCTAACCCATGAATAATTGTACGCTATGTAATTTTTAGACTGAGCTCGCGAAAGCTCTAGCTGGTCAATGAATATTTAGCGGACGCTCAATAGCTTCAAACTTCCAATTTTCGCCAATTTTTTTCACTCTTCTCACTGATACATTTGACGCTTTGTAAAGTGTCCAAAACAATTAATCGTTGTTCTTTAGAATCAGATTTTTCAAATTTACCTCACACTACTAACCCAAGAATTATAATCTTTGTTCTCGTAAAACAATTCTTTAAAGGTCTTGTCCATAAACAAAATAATAGGGCCCTCGTTTTATCGGGTTAGAAGTGTGAGGTCAATTAAAAATGTTTCGTTTCTAAAGAAAACAAGGATTAATTGTTGTGAACATTTTATAAATTGTTAAATTTATGGGTAAAAAGTGGACGAAAAAAATCGATTTTTTAATGCAAAATTAGAATTTTAAGGAAGCTTGAGGGACATATAAAGATTTATTGACCGCTCACAGCTTTTGCAACAATTTGTTTTCTCTTTAAAGTAGATAATTGGATGGTGAGAAAAACGGAAAAAAATAGAGCTCAAATTTGTGCCACCTTACTGTATACCTTATATAGATATATATGAAGACATTTAATTCTAAGGGGGATACACATTTTCGTATTTTCAGTGGCTGTACAGTGACAGACAGAACGCACAATGTGACGTTCCCTAGAAACGTCTGGATAGAAAAACTTTGAGCTCGATTCACTTTATTCGCGAAGTTTCTTAAGTTTTTATTTAAAATATATATTAGTTCATTTCGGGATGACAAGTGGAATATGTACAGTGATATATGATTTAGCTTATTCCGAATTTTTGTTCTATTGCAAATATAAGACAATATGATATTTGTTTTTCACATACATATATGTGAAAAATCTGTGTGATAAAATTCATATTACGATTAAAAAATGAACGATCAGCGTTATTTATAATTTCGTGCCTTTTTCTATTTTGTATATGCGTTGTATTTTTTATTTCAGAAATGAATGGGGCTTCCTGAGCCGTGAAAAATCATATGATTGTTCACTTTGATCAAGCCGTGAAAAATTAAGCTCTCATCAGGCCTTGATTTTTTAGGCTAATCAGGCCTTAATTATTTACCTTGATCAGACCTTGATAGTTTATCCTGATCAAGCCTCATTTTTTAGCCTGATCAGACGGAAGTCAGGGATTCTGTTTCAAAAATGATCAGGGCTTGATAACAAATTGTGATCAAGGCTGGAAAAAGAAATCAGGATGCCTGATCAGGTGTTTATTGTAGCTGGAGCAAGATTTCTACTCGGGTCCTTTTAATTGTACACTTAGCGGACACAGCTGCGTGTCAAGCGACGTTACGAAGACCTTCAGCCCGAAGCATCGGGTACCAATATTGCTTCGACCGTTTTTTCCACTCTTTTCTCCGTATACTCGACGGTCCCCGACAAGTATAAATAAAGAAAAATGTTCTTCCGCGTACACGCCGGGATCCGCGGCGAGAACCTGCGCGTCTACCAAACGACCATAAACGATTTAATCACGAATTACTTTTGTAACCGTATGTAGGCTTGTTTGTTTTATGCACTTATATTTACTTTCACTGCTTTTCGACCTTCACGCTCTACCCTTACTCGAAGGTTAGCGCCGGCAGAAGCCACACCTTTAAAGAATCCAGCTGTCGACGTTTCTAGCGTGCCATCGTTTGCTTGGAGATGTGTTGCCTGGATAACGCGAGGAATCGCAGAGCGCGTCGACAACCGGTGCACTTGAGGCTGAAACGCAGCGTTTCAGCCCGGCTGGAAATTTGTTCAGGCTAGCCAGACTTATGATCGGGCCGTAATGAGGGAGCTGTGTGGCTATCCATATTATGGGAATTAGGATTTGGCCGTGAGCCTGCCGTGAACAGGCAGCCACAGGTCAGGCAAACTTATGGCATACCTGAAAATGGCCATAATGTGGTTTGCCTTATCAGTGCACTAATATGGCTCTATTAGGAGGCCCATGCATGGCAGTGCTGAGGCTAGCGCTAAAGTGGTGGCGCTATAGTCGTTGCATTTAAAAACTATATATATATGCTTGCACGTCTGTGTCACTGTATACCCGGCTAGAAATGTATACATCGTACGTATTTGGGCTAAAATTTGAAAGTTTTCTCGATATATAAAAAGGATTTATGAATCGCAAAGAGAGGAACCGATATCTGACACGGCTGCGTGTTAGGAAATGTCGTTCGAAGAAAAAAGTTGCCGAGTCCCGATCATCGGTACAAGTACCAGGTATGTATAACCTTACTTTTTTCAACTTTTTCAAAATTTATGCATTTTTATACACTTGTGTATAGAATAATATCAATATAAAATATAATTCAAAAAATATAAAAATATTTAAAAAATAAAAAATAGTATAATATCAATATTAAATATAATTTGACAAATTAGAACGATATACGTTTTGTTTACGAAAAATTTGAATATTTAGAGAAAGAGGCGTGAATGATAAAATTCAAGATCATGAAAGTCTTGATAAAGCTACCAGCGAACAATATCCTAATGCCAGTGGAGAGGATTCGAACACCAGCAAAGAAGATCTCCATGCCAGCAGAGAGGGTTGGTTGTAATGGCAGCGAAGAAGATCCCCATGTCAGCGGAGAGAATCTCAACTCCAGCGAAGAAGATCTCCATGTTAGCGGAGAGGGTTCGAACAGCAGCGAAGATCTCCATGCCAGCGGAGAGGGTTTTAATGGCAGCGAAGAAGATCCCCATGTCAGCGGAGAGGATTTAAATGGCAGCAAAGATGAAGAGCCTGGTCAAAAAAATGTGCAACGTTGGAACAGAGATGAAGTTGAAGAACTGCGAGAATGGTCAAGTACCAGGTATGTATAACCTTACTTTTTTCAACCCTCACAAAATTTATGAATTTTTATATACTTATGTATAGAATAATATCAATATAAAATATAATTCAAAAAATATTAAAATATTTAAAAAATAAAAAATAGTATAATATTAATATGAAATATAATTTGAAAAATGAGAATGATATACGTTGTTTTGTTTACGAAAAATTTGAATATTTACAGAAAGAGGCCTGAATGATAAAATTCAAGATCAGGAAAGTCTTGATAAAGCTACCAGCAAACAATATCCTAATGCCAGCGGAGAGGATTGGAACACCAGCGAAGAAGATCTCCATGCCAGCGGAGAGGGATTTAATGGCAGCGAAGAAGATCCCCGTGTCAGCGGAGAGAATCTCAACCCCACCGAAGAAGATCTCCATGTCAGCGGAGAGGGTTTGAACGGCAGCGAAGAAGATCTCCATGCCAGCGGAGAGGGTTTTAATGACAGCGAAGAAGATCCCCATGTCAGCGGAGAGGATTTAAATGGCAGCAAAGATGAAGAGCCTGGTCAAGAAAATGTGCAACGTTAGAACAGAGATGAAGTTGAACAACTACGAGAATGGGTCATCGAATGCTCAAGTATCAGGTATGTATAACCTTACTTTTTTTAACTTGTACATAATTTATGAATTTTTATATACTTGTGTATAGAACAATATCAATATAAAATATAATTCAAAAAATATAAAAATATTTAAAAAATAAAAAATAGTATAATATCAATATAAAATATAATTTGAAAAATGAGAATGATATACGTTGTTTTGTTTACGAAAAATTTGAATATTTACAGAAAGAAGCCCGAATGATAAAATTCAAGATCAGGAAAGCCTTGATAAAGCTACCAGCAAACAATATCTTAATGCCAGCGGAGAGGATTCGAACACCAGCGAAGAAGATCTCCATGACAGCGGAGAGGGTTTTAATGGCAGCGAAAAAGATCCCCATGTCAGCGGAGAGAATCTCAACCCCAGCAAAGATCTCCATGTCAGCGGAGAGGGTTCGAATGGCAGCGAAGAAGAACGCCCTGTCAGCGGAGAGAATCTCAACCCCAGGGAAGAAGATCTCTATGTCAGCGGAGAGGCTTCGATCGGACTGCATCCGATCAGGCAGTCGTATACACGCTATCATGAGGCGCTAGGATAGTGGCCCAATGAGGCTGCCAGATCCCGCCGTTATCGGGAACAGCGTTACATTTTTGTTCACGCCGTGATCAGATTGCCATACTGATGGCCCAATGAGGCTGCCAGATTTGGGCGTAACCAGGCTGCCAGATTTGGGCGTAACCAGGCTGCCAGATTTGGGCGTAACCAGGCTGCCAGATTTGGGCGTAACCAGGCTGCCAGATTTGGGCGTAACCAGGCTGCCAGATTTGGGCGTAACCAGGCTGCCAGATTTGGGCGTAACCAGGCTGCCAGATCCCGCCGTTGTCGGGGACAGCGTTACATTTTTATTCACGCCGTGATCAGGTTGCCATACTAGCGCCATATAATGGCAGTCTGGCAACCTGATCCGAGCGTGATTAGCGCCATAACTAAATTTCCAGCCGGGAGCCTGACGTGAGTCTTAAGGGACAACACCACTGTGACGGCTTCAAAAAATCGATTTTTTTTTAAACCATCTAGAAAAATCTAAAATACATTTAAGTTTAAGATGCCGTTGGACCCAGGTTGAAAAAATAATTATTTTCGGAGATATTGAATCGTTTGTGGAGCGGTGCAGCGCTCCGAGACGCTCGGGGTCCCGCGCAGCTGCGCGCCTCAGGATCGGCAGGTATACCGGGCCTTTCCCAGGTCCTGCGGGTCTTTCCCAGGTATTCTTTTGTCTCCCTTCACAAAAACCGGCTATTGTTATAAATATAGTTTCGAAAAAAAGCCATAGGTGGCGATAATTGAAAAATTTTCAAGGCAGGTATAGGGATCGCGTCATAGCGTCAGTTTGCGAATAGAAGCGACGCTACTCGTGTCTAAACGCTCCGAATCGTTTCGTTTATAAATATCGAACGCTCAGAATTATTCTTTGCACATCGAAATGGATAATCCGAAAGTGTACGCGGGGAAAAAGGGAACAAAACGGAGCTATGTGACGACGAGTCGAACGAAAATTTCGAATCGAAAACCTCCGAACCGTTATAGCTCCGAAAATAGTTCTGCAGAGTATGTGAGCACGTCGGCGAAAAAGTTAACGTCGGACGATTTAGAGGTCGGTGTTACTAACGATTTCGGTTATCGTATAGTACACCTCGTCAATGCATTGAACATTATATCGACGTTAGTGAAGTGCAAAGTGTGTGATCGCGATATAAAGTTTACTGAAAAAAGTTTGGGCGGACTCGGATTCAAAATCGAGGTCGATTGCGGCCATTGTGAAAAAGTGCAAATCAATTCGTGTCCTATGATTGACAATGCATACGAAATAAATCGTCGGATCGTTTTCAGTATGCGTCTTCTTGACATCGGTTTGAATGGCCTGATGAAGTTTTGTGCATTTATGGACCTACCGCGCCCCATATTTCAGTCTTTCTACGATCGAATCTTAAATTCGATTTCGATTGCCACTAAAGCTGTGAGCACAGTGAGCAAACAAAAGGCTGCACTTGAGGAGGAGACAATTTCATTGGAAAATGGGGTGGAGGACGGAATTATCGTTTCAGGCGACGGATCGTGGCGTAAGCGCGGTTTCAGCTCGCTTTTCGACATAACATCCCGACTAGAAATTTGTATCCGGCAGCCTGAAGACTGATCAGGCTGCTATCAAGCTCCAGTCCGTAATACCGTAATACGGCACGTCTGATCAGTGCCGGAAGTCCCCCGAACCAGTGAAAACTTAGTCCGGGCGCGAGTAGGCACCCTGAACAGAGCCAAATATGGTAGCCTGTATGCTTCCATGCCAATATGGCGTCCATGGACACCGTGTTACGGCACGCCTGCTCTGCGCCGGATGCCGACCGGATCAGTAGGGCCTTAGTACGGACGCGAGAAGGCACCCTGCACAGGCCGAAGTACGGTAGCCTGTATGTCGCCGGAATATGGCATCCATGGACGCGAGGTTACGGCAGGCCTGGTCTGTGCCTTGGGTGGACCGGATCGGCGGTACCTCAGTACGGACGCGAGGGGGCACCCTAAACAGACTGAAGTACGGTAGCCTGTATGCCGCCGTAATATAGCGTCCATAGACGTAGTTGGCGAATCAAGATTTTGAGGTTAGGTTTCATTCATGTATGCGATATAAACCGCATGAATTCGAATAATCTACACTCTGCGAGCAGGTAATAAACATGGGCTTATTGTTTATGTACAAACGAACTGAAACGATATTATTTAATAATACATCATTCAAAATATTCTTAATGGCAGAACTTAAAATGACTGATTAATATATATACACACACACACGCACGCACGCACACACACACACATACATAGATACATACATACATACATACATAGATACATACATACATACATACATAGATACATACATACATACATACATAGATACATACGTACATACATACATAGATACATACATACATACATACATATTATTTTTATGAATTTTGAATGATTGAATATTTGGAATGATGTATTATTGAATAATATCGCTTCAGTTCGTTAGTACATAAACAATTAGCCCATGTTTATACACAAACGAACATGGAAAAGGCACGAATTTGTAAATAGAAAAAAAGTCAATTCGCTTTTATTCTTATTTATACATTTGTATATATATATATATATATATATATATATATATATATATATATATATATATATATATATATATATATATATATAAATGTATAAATATATATATATATATATATATATATATATATATATATATATATATATATATATATATATATATATATATATATATACATATATATATATATATATATATACATACATATACATAAGAGCGAATTTACTATTTTTGTCGAAATTGCATGCATGTGAGTATTGTTTTTACAGCCTAAGGGCCGTTGACAATGGCGTATTGTCTACGCGCAGATGATGCGATACAAACGCAATACACACATGATCCACACGCTTTTTGGACTGAAAAATGCATATAGATCAAGTGTGTATCCCGTTTGTATCGTGTGGTCTGCGTGTAGAAAATACACCGTGTGCACAGGCCCTAAATGGGCAAAAAAAATTCAGCGGTAAAAAAATAATTACTGTTACATTGCAATTATGTAACTTTGAACATCATGCATAAAATTATTGACATTCTGAAGAATATAATTAGACTGATAAAGATAGGGAAGAAAAGAAGAAAGTTTACACAAGTGTTAGGATGGCTAAATAGGTAGCGCGCTCAGCTCTAGAATAAGAAGGCATGGGTTCAATCCCGAGGGTAGGTAAAAACTTTAACGAGGCAGAATGATGTTTTAACTCAATTATCATATGAACAGGAACATAAATAAAGTATATGGAAACAAATGATACTAACAGAATTTTTTTATTCATAATTTTTGGATTGTTTTTATTTGTCATTTCAGGCATAGATACGGCAGCTGGATCAGAGCCTGCAAGGGTATACTGACCAGGTCCGTAACCAGCATCCGCATCAGGGCCGGATGCAAAAAGCGTTTCACGCCTGTTGAAGCCCTGATACGGCGGCCTGCAAAGTGCCGTAGTACGGAATACGGCATGCCGGATACGGCCCTAGTCTGCTGCGTAGCAAAATTTCTAGTCGGGATCGCTAATCGGCTGGTACACTAAAAAAGTGATCGACGTTATGGTGAAATCGAAATATTGCAAAGCTTGCGAGCATTGGGAAAAAAAAGAAAGCACCGCGGAGTACTGGGAATGGAAAACTACCCACGACGATGAGTGCCAGGCGAACCATAGACGGAGATTTTAAAACGTTTCTGGGCATATCGAATAGCGATGCATACGACGGTTTCGAGATAAAAAAAAACGAGTGCATCGATCATGTCCAAAAACGTATGGGGACGCGCCTCCGCGAAATCGTGAAAAAACAAAACGGATTGTCTGGCAGAGGAAAGCTCACCGGAAAATTGATTGACGAGTTGAGCACATATTACGGCTTGGCTATTCGGAGGAACAGCGATGATGTTGAAAAAATGAGGAAGGCAATTTGGGCAGCTATCAAACATAAAATATCCACAGATAGTGAGCCACAACATGACGCCAGAGGGTGCCGAGTCGTGGTGTTCGTGGCAGCGAGCGGTCGCAAGCGGTAATATTTCTGAATATCGCCATAAGCTGCCTCTTCCTGAGGAAGTATTGTAGGCAATTACGCCAGTCTTCGAAAATTTGAGCAGAGACGATTTGCTGCAGCGTCGTTTGGGCGGCTTCACGCAAAACAACAACGAAAGCTACAACAAATCAGTTTGGGCAATAGCCCTCAAGTGTCAGTCCGGGAGCAAAAAAATCGTCGATATTGCAGCTGATATCGCGGTATTATTATTCAATGATGGCCTGAGAAGCCTCATGAAAGTTTTGGAGACGTTTTTGTTGAAACGAATTTTTGCGTTGAAACCGACGCAGCGCGGATCGAGCTGGCAGAGGGTTCGCTCACAGACGCTGCAAAAGAGGCAAGAAAAGCCTCTACAAGTTCGAGAAAAGATGCTAAGGACAATGATTTGCTTCTTGAAGGCCAGCTGTATGGTGCCGGCATCCCTGATTAAAGGTAACATTTTTTTTTTCAATTTATCGCATAAATTAACAAACCTAAAACTTTGAACGCGTTTTTCTCAAAACCACTTTTTTGAGTGCGGGACGCAGCAGAACTCGAGCAATTTTTATCCGATCGACTTCAAATTTGGACTGCATCAATAAAACTAGATTATCTAAAGAAGTACATAGGATTTTTTCGATATCTCAATAATAAAAAAAGTTATAGCCTATTTTCGACGAGAAATTTTGCTCGAAAATCGTCCTTTAATTTCACAAACGTGCCTATATTTTAAAAATCAATATTTTTTCAAATCCCTGTGTACTTCTCTTCAAAATATCATATTATTAACGAAAACACTCGGTATTTTTTTTCAGATCGACTTTGAAGAGAGTTCTGCTGCGTGCCGCGAACCACTGCAGAGGCAACAGTACCTGACGCAGGAGCTTCCCCAGCGTCACCATGGGGCGTGAAAAATTTGAAATTTTTTTTTTCTGTATCTTCAATAAACAACGAACAAAACAAAAAAAAATTTCGAATATCTCTTCTTTTCCCACAAAAAGTTCTTGAAAAATGGGCAAAAACAGGGGGGCACAGTGGTGTTCTGCCTTAAACGTTTGTGAGGTGTTGCAGAATTTTTGCGGCTGGCTAGTGCTGCTAGTAACAACGAATGATCGGACAAATACAATTTAAGGTTATGTAATTTTATATGATTATCGTTCTCAATGCGAACGCGATGAAGTCATTGATCCGATCACATTATTTACATTTATTAAGGGGTTACGCCCACTTGCGATTTTGAAAAAATCGATTTTTTTATTGCATTTTTTTGAAGTATAAGTGTCTGAGAATATGTCCTGAAAATTTAAAGTCGATCCGAACAAAATTGACTGAGATATGAGCGTTGAAAGAGAAGAATCCGTTGTGTAAACGACCGGAAATGGAAACTTTCAACGTGTTTTTCTCAAAATGGCATTTCTGAAGTCGGTGACCAAGATTACTCGAACACTAATGAACCGATCTTCTTGAAATTTTGCAGGCTTATTTAATACATAAAAATGTAGTCTTTACTCGTTCGATTTTTTTTTCGAAAAAAATGGCTGTTTTATAGCCAAAAAACGGCCGTTTTTTTTTCGTTAAAATCGAACCATTAACTTTGACTGTCCGCCATTTTGTGAAAAATGAATATTTTTTAAAATCCTTTGATTAAAGACTAGTTTATACTTATATTTGACTAAATCCATCCGCATTTTTTTTTCAGATGATCCACTTCGCCGCAATGTTGATGATCGCAAACCGTGTATATAAAAACATGATTTCATTGACGGCCATTTGCCACTAAACAATGTAATATTTTTCAATAAAAAAATTACTTAAAGTTCTTCAAGATGTGTTCTTTAAGATTGTATATTTATCGATGAAAAAAGTTTTGTAGTTTTCTTTTAAAAAATTCATGAAAAAGGCCTTTTTTGCGCTACAAGTGGGGGTAACGCCTTAATCCATCCATTTTCGAATAATCCAACATTGTGTATTGTAACATACGTAGACGATACGAAAATTAAAAAATTACACAATTAGAACCGGCTCAGTGGAGAACGTCACAATTCATCACCCAGAAGTCCTGGGATCAAAACCACATTACTACGGCGTTTGTCTAATATAATTTAAAATTGAACCATTAAAATATTTACAGCGTAAATATCATAACTGTAATTAATGAACAACGATGAATTTCGTAAAAGGGTGCAATTATTTACATAATGTGCAAAAAAATCACGAAAGAATAAATCTGGGGTATTCCACGTCATTTCACCTAGCCCGTGACCTTGACCGTTTATGGTTTTCTGATTTTTGTTTCTAAAATTGTAGTCCATGAAAGGAATACCCACACCATTTTTTGAATTGTTATCTCTTCCTTTTTAGGCGTTATAATTCTCCACAAAATATCGATTTCAGAAGTTTTGGAAACGTTTAAGGGTCTATCAAGGGGACGGTACGGCAGTCGGATTTTTGTAATTTTTCGTACTCATGGTACGCGAAGTTCAGAACTTGAATATTAATATCCCAAAGCAGTTCGACGCTATATTCAGAAATTTTCGAGAAAATTGACTTTGAAGTTTTCGAGCGCACTCTTATCCCACAAAGATGCAACGATATTCGAACCGGGCTCGTGGCGTACCCGGTAGCGCTCGAGTCTAGTAATCGCGGGGTCGCTGGTTCGAGTCTCACTTCGAATTTTTTTTTTTTTTTTTTTTTTTTCATTTTTTTTTAATTCGCATACCTCCATCATTTAAATATCCCGATAAATTTTTGTTGTATATAATCACATATTATTATATATAATTAATATAATATATCTATATATGTTTATATATGGACAAAATCCATATATAGTTATTTATGTACAAAATTCATTATAGTTATACATAATTATATATTTTCTCATATATGATCATATATTATTTATATATAACAATAGGTGATTATTTATAAAAAAATAAATAAATAATCCCGGAATAAAAATCATTAAATCTATGCTAATTCACATATATGTAATAATAATTGTCAATGATAAATGCAAGTCTTATTTTTGATTATCTATTGCTTGAAATTGCGAATAGGCGACGTAAAAATATCCAGTAATAATATTTACATAAACTCCCTTGTAGATTAATAGGAATATAAATAGAAGAATAAATGTTGAAATATGTGAATATAACGCTTGCTTTGGCAACCGTCGATATTGTGAATAACAGTTCTGCGTACATCGTTTGCCTTTGTCCTGATCAACTACCTGCGAAGCGTATTCAAAAGTATTCAATTCCTATCTGAAAAGTATTCAATTCCTACCTGATCAACTACCTGCGAAGCGTATTCGAAGTATTCAATTCCTTACCCGACGTTTTTCATTTTCATCCTAAAAATGTTGTTGGTTATAAATATTGATACTTGAAAATGTATGTTTATAATCAAGAGATAATTAAAAATATGACTTGCGTTTTTTCATTAAAAAAAAATGGCAAAAAAAAATTTTGAAGTGAGACTCGAACCAGCGACCCCGCGATTCCGGGTACGCCACGAGCCCGGTTCGAATATCGTTGCATCTTTGTGGAATAAGAGTGCGCTCGAAAACTTCAAAGTCAATTTACTCGAAAATTTCTGAATACGGCGTCGAACTGCTTTGGGATATTAATATTCGAGCTCTGAACTTCGCGTACCATGAGTACGAAAAATTACAAAAATCCGACTGCCGTACTGTCCCCTTGTATGCCAGTGTATACGCTGAAAATTTGAATAATTTTCGGGAATGGTTGGAAGAAAGGTACTCAATTAAATGTTTCGAAAAATTAAGAATATATTTGGCTATATTTGACGTATATTACATAATTTTTTTCATAGAAAAATATTGCGACGACTTATGCGCTACCTTCGGAGGCGCCAAAAAAAAGTTCCTCCACTGCTGACATGATTCCGGCCGATTGAGTAGCTGAAACCGAAAAAATATAATTAAACTGGGAGGTGTTTCGTGTACAATGATGTAGGATTTTCGAAAAATATCAAAACCTAACGAAATGGCGTACTTATGAAAAAAGTCTTTTTCTTGTCTATAAAATGGTCGTTTTTTTAATGCCAAATCGTCCTTTTTCGTCCAATCAAAAATATCCTACGTCATTGTAGAGTATATATATTCAAGAGTACTCAGTTCCAATTCCGAGCCAATCAGATAGTTGCTCTTTGAGTTAGAATGTCAGCAAATTTGAAAAATCTCTTTTCATATTTTTGAAAGTATAAATGTTGAAAACATCAAAATCTCATCTCATATTTTTGAAAGTACGAACTGTCGAAAAAGGCAAAACATCGATTTTTTGAACGTGACACCTGTGTAACCCCTTAAATGCTGATAACTCCTGAACTAATTGAGATATCGACAAATGTCACTATATAATGTTAATCATGTTGAAGCATACTTCCGTTAAAAAATATGAACAAAATGATCAGTTATTAATATCTACGTTTTTTTTAATCTAAAAGGAAAACTTTTTTTTCATGGTGATTGATTTTTTAAATTTTTTTCAAAAAATTCTCTGAAATAGAGTAACCCGTTCTATGATTGGATGATGAAGACTCGTCTCATCGTGGGCCTATTTTTCCTTATTTTTTCTAATGAATCATTTTTTTAACAGATTTTGATCATTTCGATATCCAATACAGTAGAACCTCGATTATCCGAACCAATTGGGACCGAGACTAGTTCGGATAATCAAAAGTTCGAATAATCGAACATGGGTTTTTTGGGACGAGATCATAAACAACACCCTTATCACATACAACCAGTACATACATAGATATAAAATGTGACAAACATATTAACGTTCGTTTGGGTTTCTTGCGTGTGTGTGTGTGTGTGTGTGTGTGTGTGTGTGTGTGTGTGTGTGTGTGTGTGCGTGCGTGCGTGCGTGCGTGCGTGCGTGCGTGCGTGCGTGCATGCGTGCGTGCATGCGTGCGTGCGTGCGTGCGTGCGTGCGTGCGTGCGTGCGTGTGTGTGTGTGTGTGTGTGTGTGTGTGTGTGTGTGTGTGTGTGTGTGTGGTTTAAGCACCTAAAAAAAATCAACTGTCTTTTTTATATTTTTTTTTTTATAAAATCGTCAATTTTTAATTGACCAACGGCTGTAACGCGTTTTTGAGCGGCTAAGTCTCGCAGCCGTTTGAGAAGGTAAAGTTGCGTTGGGTTGCTCATTGTTGCTCACGGCGGTGGCAGCGAGCAACAATGTATCTTTCGCGCCAACGTTCGGATAATTGAGCGTTCGGATAAACTAAGTCATCGTTCGGATAATTGAGGGTTCGGATGATCGAGGTTCGGATAATCGAGGTTCTACTGTAATGCTATTAATAATTTTGTGACTTTCAGTTCAGCTTCGACAGGTCTAAAACGGTTCATTTTTTATTTGTGCGGAATAGAACAAAGAACATTTTGTTTAATTCAAAATATTTTTTTCATTAAATTCGGCAGAACTTAAAAATAAACCGTTTCAGGCGTGTGGAAGCCGAATTGGACATCACAAAATCATTAATATCATTATTGGAGATTAGAATGATAAAAATTTTCTCAAAATAAATGTAAACATTTTTTTACCAACTCTCCTATATGTGAGTCTAAATAAAATCTTGTGGCGCTCGACTTTTTAAATGTTTAATAAATTTGATTAATGCAGTTTCATTAACCCTATTTAATTTGGCATCACACTGAAATTATCATCACACGTTTTTACTCAGTTTTAGGATTTTTATTTAAGGAATCTCAGGTTGTTTTACAGTAAATTTAATACAGTTGATATGTTAACAGATTTATGCAAATTATAGATTATGTGGTACAATATGATAATATGACAATATGACAATATAAGCTACAACCGTCTATCTCGGATTGAAGTTGGCATTCTCCATGACAATACCCAGATAGACGGATGTCCCTCATATTGTCATCATATGTACATCATCACTGCCAAATAGAACGTCTCATAGCTGTGTATTCCTTATAAGGGCTCCCGTTGGAGTCATAGTTGCATCACATGATGATTCACAATAATACATCCAAATGAAGTTGTTGTTCTCACGAAAATATGCATGCAGTGAATTCATCAGACTAGCAAAATCGACTCACCAATATCTAGCAATAAGTGAGTGCATATGGGGCTCATATGGGTGTGAAGAAATTGTAGTGCTCATACGGAGCTCATATTAACGGCATCTCATATAGGGTCGCCTGTCGTAACAAAAATGCCAGCATTCAGCCATCAAAAGGTTTGCTTATATTCGGCCAATAATTCGTCGACCAGCATTGGGGTACTGTAGGCGGATGAACGGCTTGCCAGATCTATGCCAGCTGTTCGTGGGTCAATACTATCGCACCGATAATATGGCGATCAGCATTGGGGTATCGTAGGCGGAGAAACGGCTTGCCAAATCTATTCCAGCCATTGATGGTTTGTTTTTGGGCGTTTTGCAAATGCAGGTCATTAAACTGCAACACGTAAAAACAAGGAATAAGGTTTCGAAAAGCATATCGCACTGATGAAGCTGAAATTTTGCACCGACCTTCTTTTCAATATTTTAAGAGAACCTTTAAAAGAATATTGGCGATTAGCAATAGTTTTCGATATATCGTATATTGAACATTATTTATTGTACTGCGCTTCTACTATATTAAATAAACCCAACAAACCCATCCTAGGTGTGGTATAGATACCTCGGTGTGGATAGATATTGTACTGCGCTTCTACTATATTAAATAAACCCAACAAACCCATCCTAGGTGTGGATAGATACCCCCCACACCTCCCCAGGTGTGGGGGGTATCTATCGGATATATACATATACTCGTATGGCGTGAAATAATAAACCTTACAATGCGATATTTCGAAAACTATTGCTAGTCGTCAAAAACCCGTTAACGGTTTTTCTTAGGATAATGAGAGGAAGTTTGGCGCAAAATTTCAGCTCGATCAGAGGAGGGTGCTTTTCGGAACTTCACCCAAAATCAGTGAGTTATTTTTACAGCCTAAATGGGCCAAACCAATTGTCGGTAAACTTTAATGTCACGAATAGAATTATCGGCATAAAAATAAGGAGCGAACAAACGATGGATTCTATAAGTGTTAGAATGACTAAGTGGGTAGGGCGCTCGACACTAGAACGAAAGACGCAGGTTCGATCCCGATGACAGGTAAAAACTTGAACAATGCAGAAAGCGTTTTTAATGCAATTATTCTATGTACATGGACATAAGTAAAGCATAAGAAAACAAAAAAGATACTGCTAGAATTTTTATATTCATAATTGGTTAATTTTCTTTCTACACTATTTAGTATGTGTGAAAATAAAACTTCCACACACGATGTGTACATGTAATGGCCATATATGGGTAGGAAAATAACGTTAATTTGAAGCGATACATGAAGGGGACGGCTTTTCAAAGCCGTTTATTTATGGGATGCAGGTGTGATGCGCTTGGTTTCGTTTCCGAAATCTTTGAAATGATGGTATGCGTGTCCACTCTTATCACGACTCGCGCCGACACCAGAGACATGTCCTGACAAGTCGGGATTTCTTGAAAAAACTATAAACTTTAGAGATCTATCGTCAAAGGGTTTTTGACCGCAGATGGGTCAACAGAGCACAGCTGCACTCTGGAAAAAAAAATCTAGCCAGAGTCATCAAGCATTGACTTTTATAATCTCCACACATTTTCGGATTGCCATGTATGCGCAACTTGCCTCTAAAACATAGATGAATACGACGTCTTTTCGTGGAAAAGAAACTATCAACTTTAGGAGTCTATCGTCAAAGGCCTTTGATACCGATAGACCACTTGAGTAGAGCTGTAGAACCCATAAAATACATCTTTCAACCCGATACATCCGGACTTGTTTTCTATGTCGTTTCGTCCTCGGGCAATCTATACCAACATGATATTGGAAAAAATTCCGGTTTTTCCCCCAAGATATAGGGGATAGCCGACATTTTTCTTCCGAATGGGGAGCCATATTTTATTATTTTTTATTATCTGCTGCGTTCCAAACTGGCTGCACTTTGAACGAAACAGTCAGTCAGTTAACATCGTGGAAGTCGGCCCCAACTTATTACATGGATAACAACATTGAACAAAGCTTGCATGATCAAGCCGCGCTTTTAAGTTCGTTCGAAGAGTTTACTGCGTGGGAGCTACGGTGCGTCGAGTTCATCGAAGGGCTGGAAACACAATGTCAGATTAAGCGCCCGCGATTAAGAATTGGATATCAACAGTCACTAATAGCCGAAATGGACGGATGGAGGAATTGTGTGCGGAGTCGTTTCATACACACGGGCGCAGGACTTGGTGATCTTGAGTTATTCTGGCGGGAGATTGAAACATCCTTCGAGAGTCGGATATTGACCGGTTCCATCACCAATCGCAGTCACATCGATCCGAAATACTTTCTAAATTATGCTCGCGTCGTAGTGCTTCATCATGTGCAAAATATTATCAGCAAGCACAACAGCATTAAAATTAATACAGTGTTTAATTGTGAATTTGCAAGTGGTGACAAATATGCGAATAAAAGTGTCAACGCGCGAAACTGCGATGTTTCATGCATTTATGCTATTTATCACAAGCGATTTGAACGAATGGTATGAGCAGCGTGTTATTGAGCCCACTTTAACCTTACTCGATGAATTTCAATAACGTGACTGGCTGGGCTCTACAGAAAATACTTAACCTCACGATAAATGCGAATAAGTGTAATCCGATGCGGGCTGGGTGCCGTATCATTGCCGCGGGAAATAATGTTGAAGAGGGCTGTGGTTAACGTCAAATCGGGCGGTAATGCATATTTCGCGTGGGCAGTTGTCGCTGCTCTATACCCAGCTGAACGACACAGTGACCGTCCATCTTCTTACCCTCATTGTTCGACAATACTGAATCTCCAGGATATCGAATTCCCAGTAACGATCCATCAAATAAAAAAACATTGAATTTAATAACAATGTATCGATCAATGTATTGTGACGTGAATATTTTACACGTCCACCCAGAGTAAGGGTTCGGAATGTCCCTCCGGCTCGGGGCCGATACCGCGACCACGACGAGTTCCCAAAGGGCCCTCTGAATATCGTAATCCCGACTTCGATCCCTCCCCGCTTGCTTTTCGCTTTTCACTTGTCGCGGTCGCCTGCGAGTACGAGAGAGAGAGAGGGGGGGAGTCCATAGTCAGGTGATGGTGGCGCCATCGGAAGCGAGAGTGGCGGCTACGTCAAGTCGGGGCAGAGAGGGACGCCGAGCGCCTGGAAGATCGAAACATCGTTGGGCTAAGAGCGCGCCCGAATCTATCGAGACGGGAGAGGCAGCAAACATGGTCCCGCGCTCCCGTCCTTGCCGTTGTTCCCCCGCTAAAGTTACGTAACAGATGGACCTCGCACAGTCCGGCTCGTTGTCGTCGCCCAAGTTTAAATCGCGCGCGCTGGTCCCGCGGCGTAATACCGAGGTGCTCCCGCCCTCTATAGCGCGGGACACGTGACCCGCGTAAAAGAGAGAGAGAGAGAGAGAGAGAGAGAGAGAGAGAGAGAGAGAGTGCCGGCACGTTAGTTCGCGTGCCGGAGAGGGCAGCTTCCTGCGAGGTGTCGAGCTGGCCGGACGTGAACGAGTAGAAACACGCGGTCCAGCGAATTATTCCGGGTGAGCCAAGCCGCGCTTTCTCGTTCCATCTCGTTTTGTTTGTCGTGTACGTTTTGTTGAACTGTGAAATAGAGGATCGCAAGACGAATTTTTATCCGAGTCGGACGTAATTTATTTATTTTCCTCTCGTGTCAGTGAATTGTGCACCGCACCACCCCCCCCCCCCTCTACCATTGTTCCCAGGGCTGCGGCGAAGCCGGGTGTTCCCATCCTCCCTCCCTCCATCCCGACGAGCGGATTTTCGGCTGGCACCCTATAAAAATGAATCGCCGGGAAGGACGCGGACGGGATTTTGTGGCCTCGTGGATATCCGAGTATCCTTCTCCCCTTTCCCCTAAAAAAATTGGTCGCATTATATACCACCACCGCCAAAAAGGACATTGTTCCAACACGAGTCACTCAACACAAGAAGGATGAGCACATCAATTTGTGGTACACGCAAGATACTGAGGATAACAATGTGGGGCACTTCGTATGGATCAAGAATCTGTCGAGACTCGTGATGAAGCAACTGAGCAAAAAGGGACATAAAAACTATATCTGTGATCGGTATGTAGTTACCATAATATATAGATATATATAGGTAATTATATATGCTAGTCGAATTAAACAAAACATTCTTTTTTTTGCAGGTGTTTGCACTACTTCGGTTCCGAGGAAAAATTGCAATCGCACGAGATCGATTGTGGGGCGATAAACGACTGTGCAATTCGAGTACCAAACGACACAAAAAGTGGCTCCAGTTCAGCAACTTTAGCCGGAAAGAGCGACATCCTTAATCGTGTATGCTGATTTGGAGTGTGTGCTGACAAAGGCCGATGAGAAGACCCAAGCAAAAGATATGCATCAATACCATGAAGTGTTTAGTATCGGATATTACGTGCGTTGTTCGTATGACGATTCATTATCTTCATATCACTCGCGTCACAGTGCTGATTATGTATCGTGGTTTGTCGAAGAACTAAAAAATCTAGCACTGCGGATAAAAGAAATTTTCTGCGACTACACGCTAATGGTATATTTAACACCGAGTGAGTGGGCTAGTTTTCGAGCCGCGACTCAATGTCACATATGTAAGAAAACATTTGCGCAAGAAGATGTGCGTGTTCGAGATCATTGCCATCTGACTGGACGCTATAGAGGCCCTGCCCATTCCAACTATAACTTTGATTACGAACAGTTATTTTTCATTCCAGTAGTTTTTCACAATTTATCCGGCTATGATGCGCTTTTTATAATCAAGGAAGTAACCACAGCATTCGAAGGAAGGACCGATGTGCTTCCAATTACAAAGGAGAAATACATCTCCTTTACGAAGCATGTTGAAATTAAAGACGATTCAAAACACAGGATCCAATTGCGCTTCATTGATTCGTACAAATTCCTCAACACCAGTCTCGACAAATTAGTCTCATTTTTGACCGAGGACAAACTCAAAATTTTACGCATGCAATTCCCAACGCTATCGGGAGATGATTTCAATTTGTTGACGCGAAAAGGAGTCTTCCCTTATGGACACATTGATGATGTGACCAAGCTAGACAACACTTGCCTACCGCCACGTGACACATTTCATAGTTCATTGACAGATGCTACAGTATGCGAGAGCGAGTATGCACAGGCTGAGAAAGTTTGGGAGCGGTTCTCCATTCGAACGCTGGGTGACTATAGCGATTTGTTCTTGAAGACAGATGTCTTGTTATTAGCTGATATAAGTAGTATAGCTATGAGAGTTCTAACGCAGGTCCTCTGAGGGGGGGGGGGTGCGGGGCGGGGGGTTCACGCGGGGAGGGATATGACGTCACGCGGGGAGGGGGACTCGGTGGAGAGGCTGACATCACGCGGGGAGGGGGAAATCGTTGGAGCGGAGGAGGGGGGTATATATCGATTATCGATTAATTGATCATTGATCTTTATTTACAATCGATTAAGATCGATTAATTGATCATTAATCTTTATTTAAAATTTATTGTTGATTTATTTTGTCTTATATTGTTTACTTCATGGATTTTATTATTTATCGACTGTCGCCAGAGAGCCAAGTTGGTTGACCCGTGTCGCTGAGAGAAGCGATCGGATTACACGTATGCATGAGAGAGAGAGCGAGAATGAGAGATGGAGCGACCGCATCACATGCATGTGAGATAGAGCGAGATATACATTTAACTTCAGACATTCACCGACTAAAGCAGTTGGGTTTGTTGGGTGAAATCCCAAACAAACCCAAACAAACCCACGAACGTCTTCGAACATCTATTGAACGCTTTCGAACGTCTCCGAACGTATCCGAACGTCTCATGAACGTCTCCCAAACGTCTCACGAACGTCTCTTGAACGTCTCACGAACGTCTCCGAACGTCTCACGAACGTCTCATGAACGTCTTACGAACGTCTCTTGAACGTCTCACGAACGTCTCATGAACGTCTCTCGAACGTCTCCGAACGTCTCATGAACGTCTCCGAACGTCTCACGAACGTCTCCGAACGTCTCCTGAACGTCTTCGAACATCTCCAAACATCTCACGAACGTCTCCGAACGTCTCATGAACGTCTCATGAACGTCTCACGAACGTCTCCGAACGTCTCACGAACGTCTCCGAACGTCTCACGAACGTCTCCGAACGTCTCTTGAACGTCTCTCGAACGTCTCTCGAACGTCTCCGAACGTCTCACGAACGTCTCCGAACGTCTCATGAACATCTTACGAACGTCTCACGTACATCTCTCGAATGTTTGAGAGCAATATTTTATACAACTGTGCAATCTCATAACAGATAATGTAACAAAGAAAGGGGTGAGAAGAATTAAAAAATCACATAATGTCACATTTCGTTTATTTGCTTGAATCGTTATGATTCAACCACCAATTAAACATTTTAAATACATTTTGTAATGCACAATTTTTTTCATGCATTTCGCATCGCAGAGTATAGCTTATGCCTAATTTACTTAACGTCATATCGCCAAAGTCCACGTCCAACGTTTCAATAACTAGATCATTTTTCATATTTATTATATCAGCTAGCCATTCTCGTTTTTCATGGCCGTCAACATATACGATAGGATACATATCGTCTTCCGTTGGACCCACAACTGTAGTCATTATTAAACCTTGAGCCATGCTATATGGAACGTTTCCATAGGCCCACTTTAGACCATGATGATTCCGAATCAGCCATGACGCTTCGTATCTCTCAGATTTTGTGAGAAGTCTCCATGGTATGATACTCGCGAAAATGTAATGAGAGAGCACACATTCCGCTCTCAGAATCGCTGCTTCCTTCACAACAAAGTTTCTCCCAACAATGAATCCTTGTAGATGGACAAATGTAGGTACAGACATAACGAAGATGTATTGGCTCGATCAAGTCGATAGCAAGATCAATTGATGACTGACGTCAATATTTAAGAAACGCGTCTTTAAATTATTTATTTATAGAACGGGGTTACTTGCTGATCTATACAATTTTACGAACCATGTTTGTCAATGGGCAATATTCAACAACGCGATCGTGCAAGATCAGACAATAGGCAGTAGTATTTGGTGGCAAATCTTCCTTACATTCAAACTCTATTCGCACGTCCACGGTAGCATTATTCACAGACTCGTTCTGACGCGAGCAATCGATAACCGTGAGAGGGCCGTTATATTGAAACTTTGCGATAGTGAGCAAAGAATTATCACTATTACAGCCGTAATAAGATTTACGAAATCGAGAGTACATATTGAACAAAATGGCGAATCTGTTTTTGTCAAAGTCCAAATTCAAGTCATCGTAAGGATAGGATTCCCAGTTGAGATAAAGTTTAACATTGGCGAGCTTGCAGTCGTCGAATAGTGTAATGTCCTTTGCCATAGATTTTTTTGCCAGTCTGCAGCGCAAATATTACATATCTTGGTTTCTCTAGCTGGGACGCAGCTTTCAGAGTCCATTAGTGTTTCGTTGTGCTTTGAAGAAGCGGATACTCGTGTGGATCCCAAGAGCGAAAGCTCATCTTCAAGTATCGCCCACTTTCCAATGTTCGAAGTAATGACAATTTAGTTATCTCATTCAATATTACGTGAGGCATACACCATTGTATCTTGAGCAATTCAACTTCTGCCTCTACTAATGGATGCTGACTGAATACGCAATTTTTATAATTGCGCGAACGTATCAGAATTAGCTCATGACACGCATTGATAACAACGCGCTTGTAATCTTCACAGAATCCTAGCAATATGTTGAGGGGTACACAAAAATTGAAATATTTTCTACCATTATTATGTGTTACATCCCACGCAGCATTTTTCAAAGTATGACTCCTCTCAGGGCTTAGAGAGATGTAGTTTTTAATCGTGGTTGTTATTCCAACGTTTCGATTGCGATCAATCTCCATCAAACTTCATCAAACATGAATGCAACGCAATTGTTTCCCAATACTACTATTGCTTGATCATCTGGTTTTTTAAGCACCGTAAACTTTCCCTCAACGTAGAGAAAACTTTCAGATGGTAGTGTGTACAAGTCTTGGTGTTGTATAGGAATTCGTATTTTATCGCTATGTCCAAACGTTGAGTTGGCATACGGATTGTACGTATGAGTCTCAATTTTGATGATACGATCGTCAAAGATTGGCTCCCCACTGATATTCAAAACGTCAGTCATTCTTTTGCCTCAAGTATGTCGTACAATAAATCCCAGAGATTCTAAAAATTCACGATTCGCTGCACTGAGTTTCTTCTTTGCGGGTAATTTAACACTCAATGCCGCTTGTCTTCTTGCAAGAGTATTACCGTGTGGGATCGTATTATCTCGCGTAGAAATATTGTCTCTGGCATATTCCGTGTCGTACAGAACGAGCATCACAAGCGTCGCTTTCGTATGTGCAATCTCACCGTAATTTCTTCTCCTCGAAAATCGAGTAGTTTTCCCTTTTGATCCACGATACGTATCGTTAGATCCGTAATGCTCCGCATAACGATCGGAAGATAAATGATTTGCGCAGGCGTTTCCGATATCTTATATCCTGGTGGTACGCTCGGTAAAGATTCATGTATCGTGTGTACACGCTCGCCATTGCTGTACGCACCAGTGGTGACACTACATACTATGCAGATAATGTTGACATTCATTATGTTTATCGGTACATCAGATTCCTGCCATTTCCATGGATGCAGTATTCGATTTAATGAAAATCCCAACAGGGATCCTACGTTGTCAGGTTTACTGAAATTTATTCTGTACGCACATTTGATTTCGCTCTTTAGTGTATTATGATTAGCGCGTAGCACGATTGGGTATTCGCCATTTTCATCGAGATACGCATTTATGGCTCTCAGTTCATACGACCCTTCAGGGATTATAATTTCCTTGTCATCATTGTCAAAGTAAAATTTGTTGTTTGATGAATTCACATTTGGTATTGGGTGATAAGTTTCGAAATCCGTCAAACCGAGCTCATAACAGCCATCGTTGAAATCTATAGCGGGAAAATAATTTGCGGTTAGAAGGCTACTCTTGCCGGTCAACGTAAGCGTCAGTGACATGTTTCCCTCGAATACTGAGTTGATTGACACAATGTCACGGCTTAAATACATATGGATAATCGACTCTTTGGAGAAATTGCAAGCACAATTGTCCGCAAATACTCTGATTATAATTCTGATAAGATGTTCGATTGTATTGTATTTTTGTGGTATGTGGTCCAAAATATCGCACCAACTCCTTGGGCGGTCCACAGTGGTTCCAAACGCCGAAAAACTGGCCAAAAATCGAGATCATCGAAAAAACGGATGGTGGTGGGTATATATAGGATTTGGGGTCGCTGAATCCGAAACTGATGTTAGTGTTTCGAAAAAAATGAGTCACAAAGTCAAAAACAAGATGGCGGACCAAAAAAAATTTTATATCAACTTTAAACAATAAAAAATGATGTTATAAGGAGTTTTTGAGGTCGCTAAATCGAAATTTGACATCAGTGTCATAAAAAAATGCAAAACAAAGTCAAAAACAAGATGGCGGACCAAAAAAATGATTATAATTGTAAATGATAAAACCTGTTCATTAAGGGGTTTTCGACGTCGCTGAATCAGAATGTGACATCAGTTTTTCAAAAAAATGGCAATGAAAGTGAAAAACAAGATGGCGGATCAGTTGTGTGTAATAAAAAATGAAACGACATGTCAATCACAGATGAAATTTTTTATTAATGGTGTACAAACTTCTTATAAGTTAATCTTATTTAGTACTCATCATCATCGGAATGAAATGATTCATCAGAGCTACTATCACACACTACCCCACTAAAGGGTTGAGGATCAACGTGCTCAGAAACAATCAATTCTCTCGCTTCAAGATCCAGTGATCTCAGAGGTTTACATGGTAGTTTGCATCTCAGAGGTTTACAGAGGTTTACTCGATATCAACGGATCTGAAGCAACCAAAAGTCGTAAAAAAACATCTTGCATGTTTTCGGTGCGACTGGTTTTTCGAGCGAAATTCATGCGGTATTGTTTTATAAATTTGTTGCACGACTCTTGAGCTTCTTCAGAAATTTGTCCAATTGGCAGCAACGATGACTGAATTATTTTCGCACCGTGAATTAACAATTTGTGCACAGTTGTTGGCATGTAAAACCAAGGATATAACTCTACGAACAAACGAGCTGTTCCCAGCGCATACTCTTCAAACTTTGGAATGTTAATTTTGAATCCAGAACCCAGTGCTTGCAAAATTACGTGAAACCGTTTTGACAAATTTTCGTTGATACCCGTGATGGCGGCACTGACTTTTGCATTTTCAAAGAAACGACGAGCTGTGTTTCCATCATTTTAACTTCCAAATGCCTGTTTTGGTTGATCTATCAATAGTCCTAACTGTTGACGAAACCCTTTCTGAATGTTTTCTTTTCGTTTCTTAAGAGCTTCTTTTTCTTCTTCAGAAACGCGTTTTGTCCATTTTTTGCTCGGCTTGCTCAAAACGAGATCTAAATCGTTAAACTGTTTCGAAGTACAAATGCAAAGATAGCACCTCATGGCTGATGTTGTGTTTGTCAGTGAGTTACATACTTTTCCATCGATCATAGTCATTGGAAATTCAAAAAATACACTGACTTTGTTACCGTCAACAATAGTTTCATAAGAATCTAGATTTTTCTCCTGCTCCTCTATTTTGGCAACTTCAGCTTTAGTTGATTCAACAGTTTCGCGCATGAATGCAAGTAGTATAACAGGACTGATTCTAACTCAGGGATCTCAGGGGGGAGCGGGGCGGGGGGCTCCAGCGCGGGGAAGCCTAGTGCGGTGGTACGGCGAAGGGGGGAGGGGTCGCCGGCCGCGTGTGACGTCAGAGAGGAGCCTCTGTGGAGGGGCGTCCATGTGGTCCGTGAAGCGCTTGGCGGGAGGGGGAAGCCGGCGTCGATGAGTGTTTTGTGTGTGTGTGTGTGTGTGTGTGTGTGTGTGTGTGTGCGTGCGTGCGTGCGTGCATGTGTGTGTGTGTGCGTGCGTGCGTGCGTGCGTGCAGGCGCGCGCGCGCATGTGTGTGTGTGTGTATGTGTTTGTGTGGAAGGAAGGGGGAGGGACAAAAAAGAATGGTTCGAATTAAATGACAATAAAACAATAGTTTATTAATAATTAAATTAAACAATGACCATCCATAGTAAATATTGTACATAACATTTTTGGTGTGTGTGTGCGTGTTTGCCTGTTCTTCATTGCTTAAAATTATTTTATTTTGAATATCCGCAGCGGTTCCGTTATGCTGGAACATTACAAATCATGCATCTTATTAACCTGTCAAACATAATCATATTTTGAATCATCCTTAAGATAATACGAACCATCGACCCAGTATAAGTTCAGTCAGGTGGGGCACGTGTCGCGCATTGAAACTTGGTGGGTCGGCCCGCCGCAGTTGGTACAAAATATCCCCTGGATGTTGTTAAACCGTTCGCTGAAGTGGCCACATCTTTAAATTAGTTGATCAACCGCGCCCTGCGTATCAAATAGCATGACACGCAAAATTTCGCCCGATCATTTTCGGTGAGATATTCGTAGATCACACAGCCCATGATTCCCCGGTTCAACCGATTCATTTGCTGCTGGTCTACTATGATTTCGCGCTCATAATGGACTCCTTTATCTGAGGCATCACCCAATCCACTATCAAATGATTCCGTATCACTGTCCATCTCGGCCAGTTCCAAGTCATCATTTGCAAGCACTTCAATGTCCGCCCACTCATCATCGTCATCATTGGCGATATGAATAATGTCTTCGTCTACCCCAACTTCCACTTCGTCGTCATTGGCGATATTCACAACAACCTCCATCTCATCATCGACGAGATCGCTCACTTCTATTTGGTTCGACATTTTTCTTAACTGATTTTCCGTTCTCCGACTCTTCAACAATGACACCTTGCAGGTTGAAGACTGGAATGGCGAAAACTGCTGTTCCGATCCTTCTTCGGATTTCGATTTTTGGATCCTCAGAGGCTTATAGTGGGGTGAGGGATGACCAACAGGATGTGTAAATAGTTTTCAACATTAGTTGGCACTTGTAGAAAAAAAAACCTTGCAAGATGGTGCGTCCTGGCCAGGGGATAAAAGAAAAGTTTTTTTCTTTAACTACCCATGTGGGGGTAGGCATCTGCTGTTCAGAAAAGTGTGCACTTGTGGAGATGAAAGCTGGCCAGGCTTGCCAATCATTGACTATCGCGATCTCTACAGAACAGCGTCTAGTTCATGGAGACTGAACTGGCGTATTATAAAGAGCATCTTAGAGTTTTTATTTTCTATTGCCACGTGTTCCAGTATGTATGAAGTCCAACCTGTCACGAATCATAGGGCTCTTCGCAGAGCAGCATCAAACCTATACAAGTGACACTTGAGGCTATACAGTTCTTACCGAAACAGCCATATTCTTAAGGCAATTTTTTTTTGTTCGTCGACATTCGAAGCCACCCTCCGAGCATAGGGAACATTTAGAAAAAATAACATTTCGCTCAAGTAATGTCTTGGCTATCCAAAACACATATACGAAAACGAGGTATTTATTACAACTTATATTTTTTTGCAATTTATTTTTATTTATTTAATTTTTTTAATTAAAAAAAAATTATTTTCATTTTTTGCTCTCGTGAAACCCCGACCGGCTCGTTATGTGTATGTATTTATTTTTCATGCTTTCCACGATAAAAGATATCCACGTGATATTAAAAAAATTCTGGTGGAGATGATTCTATTACATTTTCCGAGCTAGAAGGGAACGACAAAAATTTTTTCTGATGGGAGACCATTTTTAATCATCGACAGCGCTCAAAAGTGGCCACACTTTGAATGAAGCAGTGAGTTCACATATCTCTCTGGCAAGACTTTTCAACTCGTTAATATGGAGAACAACAATAAACCATCAGAAGAAATCTTGCACAACCCAGCCACGCTCTTAAGTTCGATCGATGACTTTGCTGTGTGGGAGATACAGATCGTCGAGTCCATCGAACTACTGAAGACGCAAAGCCGAATTAAGCGCCAACGATTATCAACTAAACATCAATAGTCATTGATAGGCCAAATACCGCATCTGGAAGGATTGAAGTATTCCAAGTACAGGCATTTTATATGCATCGGTGCAGGGCACAGCCGTGATGGGTTAAGGCAGGATTCTACTTTGAAACTTTGAAATTTTTTTTTTTTTTTTTTTACATTTTTCGAAAGTAAATATGTTCAAGAATGTTCGGTCAAAATTTTATAAAGTTCCAAGCAGTGTAACTATCCTTTTTCGCCTTTCGAACGCACCTACCTGAGCGCGCTATTGTGACCCGCCCGGAGCGCGGCCCGGACTCACCAAAACTTTAAACGCGTTTTTCTCGAAACGACATTTTCAAGTACCGTGGTCGTGATAACTCAAAAAGTACTGAACCGATCCTCATGAAATTTGGAACACATATTCTATATGTGTGTACCAACCGACCTAACTACAATCAACTTAAAATTTTGATTAGAACTATTTTTTTATTGCAAAAAAAGACCCAAAAAAAACGCATTTTTTTCGTATTTTAGCCGCCATTTTGTTAATTTTGCACGTATATAAAATATTCTAGTGAGGTCGGTTCCTGAAGACATACTGAACATGAAACTATTTGATTTTTTTGTATCAGACCATCCGTCGGGAAGATTTCACGACCACGGCAACGGTACCTGCTTTTCGAGGCGTTGGCTTTAAACATATTTTACGTGTACAAAAAATGAATAAAATACATAAAAATTTTTTTTTTATGTACTTAAAGAGTGTATTCATTGAACAGTTTAAACCCCATAATCGATATCTTTAATAGTATTCTCAGAAAAAATTCACGAAAATAGCGTTTTTTTCATGGTTTCAAAGTAGAATCCTGCCTTAATGTGGCGAGAACTCGACTTGAACGCGTGATGGTCTATACTCTAACCCCTGCTCGATGAATTTCAAGAACGTGGAAGCTTTGCGAACAATACGTAATCTTACAATAAATGTAAATAAGTATAAATCAATACGCGTTGAATGTTATATCTCATTGCCACGGGAAATAATGATTATGAGGGCTACGATTAATATGCAATCAAGAGATAATACACGTTTCGCATGGGCGACAGTCACAGCTTTATACCCAGCTTAATGAAACAGTGACCACGGATCTTCTTACATGCATTATTCAATAGTATTGAATCTATCGAATACTGGATTCCCCATAACTATAGGGCAAATTTAATAAAAATGGTGCTTCAAAACAATTTATCCATTAATGTGTGTACCACCGAAGAAGACATTGCTCCGATACGCGTGGCTCAACATAAGAAGAAGAAAATCATATCAATTTGCTATACATACAAGATGCCGAAGATAACAATGTATGACATATTACATAGGTAAAGAACCTGTCAAGCCTCGTGAGCGCAGAACAGAGGCAACCACTAAAAAATAAATATATGCCATCAGTGTGTGTGAAGTTAAGATAATTATTATATCGTTATATGCGCTAAACGAATTAAACAACAATCCATTATTTCGCAGGTGTCTGCATTACTTTAGATCAAAGGAATAACTGCAATCACATGAGATCGATTGTGGAGCACTAAAGCACTGCCCAATCCGACTAACAAATAATACCAATAAGTGGCACCAAATCATCAACTCCAGTCGGAAAGCACGACATCCATTCATTGAAAATGCCTATTTGGAGTGGTTTTGACTAATGAATAGGGAGAAGATGAGAGTGCGCAGACTGATAAGAAGAACGTAGCAGAGGATATGTATAAATATCATGAAGTATTTAGTATTAATAACCACATGTGCTTTTTATATGACGAATCGCTATCATAGTATCAATCACATCACAGCGCTGATTCCATATCATGGTTTGTGGTAGAACTGGAAAAACTAGTGCTGTGCATAAAATACATTTTCTAGGAAAATTAATGCTCATCATGAGTTAATTCCAATACGTTCACGCTATGGCAATAATTGTGCATTCAGTCATCATCAACCAATAGAGGTAGAAGTTGAATTACTCAAGATAGAATGGCGTATGCCCCACACAATATTAGATAAGATCAATAAATTATCATTACTTTGAACATTGGAAAGTGGGCGATACTTGAATATGAGTTTTCACTCTTGGGATCTATACGAATGTCCACCGCTTCAAAGCACAACGAAGCATTCATGGACCGTAAAAGCTGCCCCCCAACTAGAGAAACCAATATATGTAATTGGTGCGGCACAGACTGGCAAAAAAGATAATCTATGGCAAAGAACATTATATTATTGACCGACTGCAAACTCACAAGTGTTAAACTTTATCTCAATTCAGCATTCTTTTCTCAGGAGGACTCGCATTTGGACTTCAAAAAAGTTTCGGCATTTTGTTCAATCTGTACTCGATTTCGTAAATACCATTACGATTGCAATAGTGATCGTTCTTTACTAACCATCGCCAATTCTTAATGTAACGGCCCTCTCGCGGATTATGATTTATCGCATCAGAACGAGTCTGTGAAAAACGCTGCCGTAGATGTGTGAATAGAGTTTAAATGCAAAGAAGATTCACCACCGAATACGACTGCTTATCGTTTTAATCTTACACGATTGCGTTGTTGGATATTGTTTATTGGCCGATATTATGGGTAAAATTGTATAGATCAGCAAAATTCAGAGAGATACGAAGCATCGTGGTTGATGCGCAATGGTCTAAAGTGGGCCTATGGAAACGTTCCATATAGCGTGACTGAAGTTTTCATAATAGCTGCAGTTGAAGGTTCGAAGGAAGACGACATGTGTCCAATCGTATATGTTAAGAGATATGAAAAACGAAAATGGATAGCTAATATACTAAATATGAAAAATGAGCTATTTATTGAGTCGTTGAATATAGACTTTGACGATATGGATGTCTCAAGTAAATTAGATGCAAGTTCTACTCTACGATGTGAAAAGCATACAAACAATTGTGCCCTACAAAATGTATTTAAAATCTTTAATTGGTGGTTGAATCATAAAGATTCGTGCAAATAAAAGAAATGTAACATTATGTACTTTTTATTCTCCTCACCCCGTACTTAGTTATGTCAGCATCATCTAACATCGGATTGTGCACCTGAATAAAATATTATTTTCGAATGTGAAACTCATTTTTTTGTATGGAATTTGATTGAAAATAAAGTAATATTATCGCTCCATGATGATCGAATACATTCTTCGGCATACGTTCGATAGATGTTCGTGAGCCGTTTGTTGGAAGTTTGCGAGGCATTTGAAAGTTTTCGACAGTCGTTCGTGAGACGTTGCAGAGACTTCCGAAGACATTCATAAGACGTTCGAAGACATTCAAGAGACGTTTGAAAACATTCATAACACGTTGAAGACATGCATGAGGGGTTTAAAGAGTTCGAAAAGATTCCCACGACGTTCATGAGACGTTTGAAGGCGTTCGTGAGACGTTCAAGAGATTTTCGAAAACGTTCATAAGACGTTTGAAGACATTCATGAGAGGTTCGAATACGTTCAAGAGATCTGTGACAATATCCATAATATGTTTGAAGACATCGATGAGGGGTTCGGAGACGTTTAAGAGACTTTCAAAGACATTCACGAGTGATTTGAAGACGTTCAAAAAACTTTCGAATTCTTTTAAGAGAATTTGAAGACATTCATGAGGTGTTCGAAAACGCTTGGGAGAGACTTTCAAAGACATTCACGAGGAGTTTGTCCGAAGACATTCATACGACGTTTGACCACAGTCAAGAGACGTTCGAAAACATTCATAAGGTGTTTGAAGACATGCATGAGGGGTTCGAAGAGTTTCAAGAGACTTTCTACGACGCTCATGAGACGTTTGAAGACGTTCGTGAGATATTCAAGAGACTTTCGAATACGTTCATAAGACGTTTAAAGACATTCATGAGAGGTGCGAAGACCTTCAAAGACTTTCGAAGACATTTAAGAGATCTTTGACGATATTCATAATACGTTTGAAGACATCGATGGGTGGTTTGATGACGTTTCAGAGACTTTCAAAAACATTCACGAGGGGTTTGAAGACGTTCAAGAAACTTTCGAATATGTTCAAGAGACTTTTGACGACATTCATAATACGTTTGCATACATTCATGAGGGGTTCGAAGACGTTTCAGAGACTTTCGACGGCATTCATAATACGTTTGAAGACATTCATGAAGGGTTCGAAAACGCTTGAGAGACTTTCAAAGACATTCACGACGGGTGCGAAAACGTTCAGAGACTTTCGAAGACATTCAAGAGATCTTTGACAATATTCATAATACGTTTGAAGACATCGATGAGGGGTTCGATGACGTTTTAGAGATTTTCACACCCATTCACGAGGGGTTTGAAGACGTTTAAGATACTTTTCCAATACGTTCTAGAGATTTTCGACGACATTCATAATACGTTTGAAGATATTCATGAGGGGTCGAAGACACTTGAGAGACTTTCAAAGACATTCACGAGGGGCTCGAAGACGTTCAAGAGACTTTCGACGACATTCCTAATACACTTGATGACATTCATGAGGGATTCGAGGACGCTTAAGAGACTTTCAAAGACATTCGCGAGAGGATTGAAGACGTTCAAGAGGCTTTCGAAGACGTTGAGAGTTCTTCGACGACATTCATAATACGATCTCCGGCGACATCCATAAACCGAACACTTTCACGGCGTTTAAGTTTCGCTGAAATTATTTGGGTTTGTTTGGCATTTTCACAGTTTTGGTGAAATGTGTTTGAGTTTGTTTGGATACGCACAGTTTTGGTGAAATGAGTTTGAGTTTGTTTGGGTGCATACAGTTTTGGTGAAATGTGTTTGAGTTCGTTTGGGTCCGCACAGTTTTGGTGAAAATGCCAAACAAACCCAAATAATTTCAGCGAAACTTAAACGCCGTGAAAGTGTTCGGTTTATGGATGTCGCCGGAGATCGTATTATGAATGTCGTCGAAGAACTCTGAACGTCTTCGAAAGCCTCTTGAACGTCTTCAATCCTCTCGCGAATGTCTTTGAAAGTCTCTTAAGCGTCCTCGAATCCCTCATGAATGTCATCAAACGTATTATGAATGTCGTCGAAAATCTCTAGAACGTATTGGAAAAGTATCTTAAACGTCTTCAAACCCCTCGTGAATGGGTGTGAAAATCTCTAAAACGTCATCGAACCCCTCATCGATGTCTTCAAACGTATTATGAATATTGTCAAAGATCTCTTGAATGTCTTCGAAAGTCTCTGAACGTTTTCGCACTCGTCGTGAATGTCTTTGAAAGTCTCTCAAGCGTTTTCGAACCCTTCATGAATGTCTTCAAACGCATTATGAATGCCGTCGAAAGTCTCTGAAACGTCTTCGAACCCCTCATGAATGTATGCAAACGTATTATGAATGTCGTCAAAAGTCTCTTGAACATATTCGAAAGTTTCTTGAACGTCTTCAAACCCCTCGTGAATGTTTTTGAAAGTCTCTGAAACGTCATCAAACCACCCATCGATGTCTTCAAACGTATTATGAATATCGTCAAAGATCTCTTAAATGTCTTCGAAAGTCTTTGAAGGTCTTCGCACCTCTCATGAATGTCTTCAAACGTCTTATGAACGTATTCGAAAGTCTCTTGAATATCTCACGAACGTCTTCAAACGTCTCATGAGCGTCGTAGAAAGTCTCTTGAAACTCTTCGAACCCCTCATGCATGTCTTCAAACACCTTATGAATGTTTTCGAACGTCTCTTGACTGTGGTCAAACGTCGTATGAATGTCTTCGGACAAACTCCTCGTGAATGTCTTTGAAAGTCTCTCCCAAGCGTTTTCGAACACCTCATGAATGTCTTCAAATTCTCTTAAAAGAATTCGAAAGTTTTTTGAACGTCTTCAAATCACTCGTGAATGTCTTTGAAAGTCTCTTAAACGTCTCCGAACCCCTCATCGATGTCTTCAAACATATTATGGATATTGTCACAGATCTCTTGAACGTATTCGAACCTCTCATGAATGTCTTCAAACGTCTTATGAACGTTTTCGAAAATCTCTTGAACGTCTCACGAACGCCTTCAAACGTCTCATGAACGTCGTGGGAATCTTTTCGAACTCTTTAAACCCCTCATGCATGTCTTCAACGTGTTATGAATGTTTTCAAACGTCTCTTGAATGTCTTCGAACGTCTTATGAATGTCTTCGGAAGTCTCTGCAACGTCTCACGAACGACTGTCGAAAACTTTCAAATGCCTCGCAAACTTCCAACAAACGGCTCACGAACATCTATCGAACGTATGCCGAAGAATGTATTCGATCATCATGGAGCGATAATATTACTTTATTTTCAATCAAATTCCATACAAAAAAATGAGTTTCACATTCGAAAATAATATTTTATTCAGGTGCACAATCCGATGTTAGATGATGCTGACATAACTAAGTACGGGGTGAGGAGAATAAAAAGTACATAATGTTACATTTCTTTTATTTGCACGAATCTTTATGATTCAACCACCAATTAAAGATTTTAAATACATTTTGTAGGGCACAATTGTTTGTATGCTTTTCACATCGTAGAGTAGAACTTGCATCTAATTTACTTGAGACATCCATATCGTCAAAGTCTATATTCAACGACTCAATAAATAGCTCATTTTTCATATTTAGTATATTAGCTATCCATTTTCGTTTTTCATATCTCTTAACATATACGATTGGACACATGTCGTCTTCCTTCGAACCTTCAACTGCAGCTATTATGAAAACTTCAGTCACGCTATATGGAACGTTTCCATAGGCCCACTTTAGACCATTGCGCATCAACCACGATGCTTCGTATCTCTCTGAATTTTGCTGATCTATACAATTTTACCCATAATATCGGCCAATAAACAATATCCAACAACGCAATCGTGTAAGATTAAAACGATAAGCAGTCGTATTCGGTGGTGAATCTTCTTTGCATTTAAACTCTATTCACACATCTACGGCAGCGTTTTTCACAGACTCGTTCTGATGCGATAAATCATAATCCGCGAGAGGGCCGTTACATTAAGAATTGGCGATGGTTAGTAAAGAACGATCACTATTGCAATCGTAATGGTATTTACGAAATCGAGTACAGATTGAACAAAATGCCGAAACTTTTTTGAAGTCCAAATGCGAGTCCTCCTGAGAAAAGAATGCTGAATTGAGATAAAGTTTAACACTTGTGAGTTTGCAGTCGGTCAATAATATAATGTTCTTTGCCATAGATTATCTTTTTTGCCAGTCTGTGCCGCACCAATTACATATATTGGTTTCTCTAGTTGGGGGGCAGCTTTTACGGTCCATGAATGCTTCGTTGTGCTTTGAAGCGGTGGACATTCGTATAGATCCCAAGAGTGAAAACTCATATTCAAGTATCGCCCACTTTCCAATGTTCAAAGTAATGATAATTTATTGATCTTATCTAATATTGTGTGGGGCATACGCCATTCTATCTTGAGTAATTCAACTTCTACCTCTATTGGTTGATGATGACTGAATGCACAATTATTGCCATAGCGTGAACGTATTGGAATTAACTCATGATGAGCATTAATTTTCCTAGAAAATGTATTTTATGCACAGCACTAGTTTTTCCAGTTCTACCACAAACCATGATATGGAATCAGCGCTGTGATGTGATTGATACTATGATAGCGATTCGTCATATAAAAAGCACATGTGGTTATTAATACTAAATACTTCATGATATTTATACATATCCTCTGCTACGTTCTTCTCATCAGTCTTTGCGCACTCTCATCTTCTCCCTATTCATTAGTCAAAACCACTCCAAATAGGCATTTTCAATGAATGGATGTCGTGCTTTCCGACTGGAGTTGATGATTTGGTGCCACTTATTGGTATTATTTGTTAGTCGGATTGGGCAGTGCTTTAGTGCTCCACAATCGATCTCATGTGATTGCAGTTATTCCTTTGATCTAAAGTAATGCAGACACCTGCGAAATAATGGATTGTTGTTTAATTCGTTTAGCGCATATAACGATATAATAATTATCTTAACTTCACACACACTGATGGCATATATTTATTTTTTAGTGGTTGCCTCTGTTCTGCGCTCACGAGGCTTGACAGGTTCTTTACCTATGTAATATGTCATACATTGTTATCTTCGGCATCTTGTATGTATAGCAAATTGATATGATTTTCTTCTTCTTATGTTGAGCCACGCGTATCGGAGCAATGTCTTCTTCGGTGGTACACACATTAATGGATAAATTGTTTTGAAGCACCATTTTTATTAAATTTGCCCTATAGTTATGGGGAATCCAGTATTCGATAGATTCAATACTATTGAATAATGCATGTAAGAAGATCCGTGGTCACTGTTTCATTAAGCTGGGTATAAAGCTGTGACTGTCGCCCATGCGAAACGTGTATTATCTCTTGATTGCATATTAATCGTAGCCCTCATAATCATTATTTCCCGTGGCAATGAGATATAACATTCAACGCGTATTGATTTATACTTATTTACATTTATTGTAAGATTACGTATTGTTCGCAAAGCTTCCACGTTCTTGAAATTCATCGAGCAGGGGTTAGAGTATAGACCATCACGCGTTCAAGTCGAGTTCTCGCCACATTAAGGCAGGATTCTACTTTGAAACCATGAAAAAAACGCTATTTTCGTGATTTTTTTCTGAGAATACTATTAAAGATATCGATTATGGGGTTTAAACTGTTCAATGAATACACTCTTTAAGTACATAAAAAAAAAAATTTAATGTATTTTATTCATTTTTTGTACACGTAAAATATGTTTAAAGCCAACGCCTCGAAAAGCAGGTACCGTTGCCGTGGTCGTGAAATCTTCCCGACGGATGGTCTGATACAAAAAAATCAAATAGTTTCATGTTCAGTATGTCTTCGGGAACCGACCTCACTAGAATATTTTATATACGTGCAAAATTAACAAAATGGCGGCTAAAATACGAAAAAAAATGCGTTTTTTTTGGGTCTTTTTTTGCAATAAAAAAATAGTTCTAATCAAAATTTTAAGTTGATTGTAGTTAGGTCGGTTGGTACACACATATAGAATATGTGTTCCAAATTTCATGAGGATCGGTTCAGTACTTTTTGAGTTATCACGACCACGGTACTTGAAAATGTCGTTTCGAGAAAAACGCGTTTAAAGTTTTGGTGAGTCCGGGCCGCGCGCCGGGCGGGTCACAATAGCGCGCTCAGGTAGGTGCGTTCGAAAGGCGAAAAAGGATAGTTACACTGCTTGGAACTTTATAAAATTTTGACCGAACATTCTTGAACATATTTACTTTCGAAAAATGTAAACAAAAAAAAAAAAAATTTCAAAGTTTCAAAGTAGAATCCTGCCTTAATCCATCACGGCTGTGTCCTGCACCGATGCATATAAAATGCCTGTACTTGGAATACTTCAATCCTTCCAGATGCGGTATTTGGCCTATCAATGACTATTGATGTTTAGTTGATAATCGTTGGCGCTTAATTCGGCTTTGCGTCTTCAGTAGTTCGATGGACTCGACGATCTGTATCTCCCACACAGCAAAGTCATCGATCGAACTTAAGAGCGTGGCTGGGTTGTGCAAGATTTCTTCTGATGGTTTATTGTTGTTCTCCATATTAACGAGTTGAAAAGTCTTGCCAGAGAGATATGTGAACTCACTGCTTCATTCAAAGTGTGGCCACTTTTGAGCGCTGTCGATGATTAAAAATGGTCTCCCATCAGAAAATATTTTTGTCGTTCCCTTCTAGCTCGGAAAATGTAATAGAATCATCTCCACCAGAATTTTTTTAATATCACGTGGATATCTTTTATCGTGGAAAGCATGAAAAATAAATACATACACATAACGAGCCGGTCGGGGTTTCACGAGAGCAAAAAATGAAAATAATTTTTTTTTAATTAAAAAAATTAAATAAATAAAAATAAATTGCAAAAAAATATAAGTTGTAATAAATACCTCGTTTTCGTATATGTGTTTTGGATAGCCAAGACATTACTTGAGCGAAATGTTATTTTTTCTAAATGTTCCCTATGCTCGGAGGGTGGCTTCGAATGTCGACGAACAAAAAAAAAATTGCCTTAAGAATATGGCTGTTTCGGTAAGAACTGTATAGCCTCAAGTGTCACTTGTATAGGTTTGATGCTGCTCTGCGAAGAGCCCTATGATTCGTGACAGGTTGGACTTCATACATACTGGAACACGTGGCAATAGAAAATAAAAACTCTAAGATGCTCTTTATAATACGCCAGTTCAGTCTCCATGAACTAGACGCTGTTCTGTAGAGATCGCGATAGTCAATGATTGGCAAGCCTGGCCAGCTTTCACCTCCACAAGTGCACACTTTTCTGAACAGCAGATGCCTACCCCCACATGGGTAGTTAAAGAAAAAAACTTTTCTTTTATCCCCTGGCCAGGACGCACCATCTTGCAAGGTTTTTTTTTCTACAAGTGCCAACTAATGTTGAAAACTATTTACACATCCTGTTGGTCATCCCTCACCCCACTATAAGCCTCTGAGGATCCAAAAATCGAAATCCGAAGAAGGATCGGAACAGCAGTTTTCGCCATTCCAGTCTTCAACCTGCAAGATGTCATTGTGGAAGAGTCGGAGAACGGAAAATCAGTTAAGAAAAATGTCGAACCAAATAGAAGTGAGCGATCTCGTCGATGATGAGATGGAGGTTGTTGTGAATATCGCCAATGACGACGAAGTGGAAGTTGGGGTAGACGAAGACATTATTCATATCGCCAATGATGACGATGATGAGTGGGCGGACATTGAAGTGCTTGCAAATGATGACTTGGAACTGGCCGAGATGGACAGTGATACGGAATCATTTGATAGTGGATTGGGTGATGCCTCAGATAAAGGAGTCCATTATGAGCGCGAAATCATAGTAGACCAGCAGCAAATGAATCGGTTGAACCGGGGAATCATGGGCTGTGTGATCTACGAATATCTCACCGAAAATGATGGGGCGAAATTTTGCGTGTCATGCTATTTGATACGCAGGGCGCGGTTGATCAACTAATTCAAAGATGTGGCCACTTCAGCGAACGGTTTAACAACATCTAGGGGATATTTTGTACCAACTGCGGCGGGCCGACCCACCAAGTTTCAATGCGCGACACGTGCCCCACCTGACTGAACTTATACTGGGTCGATGGTTCGTATTATCTTTAGGATGATTCAAAATATGATTATGTTTGACAGGTTAATAAGATGCATGATTTGTAATGTTCCAGCATAACGGAACCGCTGCGGATATTCAAAATAAAATAATTTTAAGCAATGAAGAACAGGCAAACACGCACACACACACACCAAAAATGTTATGTACAATATATACTATGGATAGTCATTGTTTAATTTAATTATTAATAAACTATTGTTTTATTGTCATTTAATTCGAACCATTCTTTTTTGTCCCTCCCCCTTCCTTCCACACAAACACATACACACACACACATGCGCGCGCGCGCCTGCACGCACGCACGCACGCACACACACACACATGCACGCACGCACGCGCGCGCACACACACACACACACACACACACACACACACACACACACACACACACACAAAACACTCATCGACGCCGGCTTCCCCCTCCCGCCAAGCGCTTCACGGACCACATGGACGCCCCTCCACAGAGGCTCCTCTCTGACGTCACACGCGGCCGGCGACCCCTCCCCCCTTCGCCGTACCGCCGCACTACGCTTCCCCGCGCTGGAGCCCCCCGCCCCGCTCCCCCCTGAGATCCCTGAGTTAGAATCAGTCCTGTTATACTACTAATGCAACTTTGATTAGCCGACAAAATCGAGGAGAAGAAGGGCGAGGATTTTTCCAGATAATTGTTTCTTTTTCAACTGAATCATTGACGGAAATCAGGCGAAGCGGAACAAGTGAAATAAAAAAAATATTTGAGTCTGTCATAACACCGTCATTGTCATTATCGAATCTTTGTTTAAAAGTACTCTGACCGGAAGTTCCGTCACATCCCCATTTACAAATTAATTGCATGTTACTAACATCATCAGCACTCAGGTTTTGAATCACTTCATTTTGAACTGCTCGTATTCGCTTTACAGTGAGATCTAATAACGCTTGCAATTTGATCTCATTGTAAGTTTCAGTGATTGTGTATTCGGTTGTAGGAGGATAACGTTCTTTTTTTGCTACAAGGATTTGTTTATAAGATGGATACAATTTACAATTTTTCCGTATACTTGAAGCCCTAAGATTGTTGTATGCAGCTTTGGCAATTTTGTTTTCAATGAGAAGTGATAAAGCTTCTTCTTTCGTGTAAGGTGTTTCACGTCCTTCTGCAAGAGACGATCTGTACTTTGAAGCAGTTGCCGGCTCACCTATGTCCTTGATGATTTTGGCCGCATCTATTTCACCGCTAGCTCGGAGACTCATTTGCGTGGCATACGCTAGTTCATTAGGAGTAAACTGGTCTCGTAACGCTTGTGTTCGTCTCGGCTTAGTCCGGTAGCTCGATTCTTCAAACGATGACGAAGGGCGCTCTCGTACTTGTGAACTCGTTGATGGAAACGCGTCTTTTGATGGGTCAGAGGACGGTACCGGCGCAGGCTCAGCAGGCGCAGTGGCAGAAGGTGCGGGCTCAGCAGGTAATGCCTCGGTGAATTGGAAGTTTTCGTCTAACTAAGATTGATTCTCTTCCACGAATCTGTCGAGTGTCCTGTTGCATGCTTCCCATTTTGTTCTCATTTTATAAAATCATTTTCTCAACGACGCTTTACATTCGTTAGAAAATAAAAACATCCGTTCGTTTTGACTAGTCAAATGTTCTTCTAAAAGATGTATAAGAACATTATTGTCCTTTTTGAGATGTCCTTTTAAGAGATCGAAAATGTTTTTCTTTGTAAAAGACATTTTTTGGGTTGTCTGAAAAAAACCAAAAATTTTTTTGTTAAAAATTATATTAACAATTGATTTGTAAAAAAAAATAATATAAACAATATCGTTTTTATTGATACAGAAATATTTAATCAACTTGCAAAAAATTTTTAATTAAGTTTGTTGAAAAAAATAATTTATTGTTTATAACAAATTCATTGTTTATAATGTCAAAATCATTGGTAGTATGTATACTCAACATTAAATAACTTAAACAAATTTTTTTTGACGATATTGGGCTTCATATAACATAAAAATCATATTTTTAGCCATTTTTTAAAGTAAATTTCCGAATTGCATTTTCTCAATTTCGGGCAAATTCGGGCAAAAGTTATTGGCGTCATAATTTAGTGCTATGATACCCTTACCATATGCAATTAATTTCAACCCGGGATCTAGCGGGACATTCGAGAAAATGAGAAAGTAAAAGTGGCATAAAAATGACGAAATTTTGTGATTTACAAACAATAATATATAAACAATGTACAAGCACTTAAAATTTCAAACAAAACGTGTTTTACTAACCTCAGATATCCCTCTCTTCGAAGCAATTCACTTCACCATGAATAATTAACACTAACTTGACTAAATTAAATGTTCAAGTCAGAAAACACGTGACATTCACGAAATTTAACCTTAACTTCACGACGCCACGCTGCCAACAAGTGTGTATTATTGGCATTGGCAATGCTGCGTTCTTAAAGTACAGGTACCAACCTAACATATGGCACACAAAAAAGTCCTATATTTAGTAACGCGATTTTCCCTATTTTTGGCCAGCTTTTCGGCGTTTGGAACCACTGTGCGGCAATAAGATTTTCCGAAAAGACACTTCGACTGTGAAAATTTGGTTTAGCGATCATTGCCTCTGCCCCATACCGTCCCTCCCACTTTGTTACAAGTTTCACGTCTACACGGTTTCGCACGTTTTCCATCGTTTTACCAAATACTGCATTGTTCATTAATTTAAATTTTTCTCGATAAATTATCATCTCGATAAATAAATTCAAATTTTTCTCGAAATCATTTGTAGCACGTGTTCGAAACTGTGTGTTTAATTCGATGTATGAACGCAACCAGGGGGATTGAGTGAATTTCAAAATTCTGTATTATCTCGCTACTTTAAGTCCATGGCGCATACACTGCTGCAAATTACGATAGTGTATCACGTAACGCTGCTTATCACATACGGTTGCGAGCAATTTCTCCTGGCGCTTGCCAGGTAGTTTGTCGCGTGTAGGACAAAACGGAAGGTCACTGTGCGAATCATGCAAACGTTGTGGATATTCGAGATCGACTTCGAGAACGTAGCCTACAGGCGAATCTAGCGCTATGGATAATACGTCAAAATCTGATGTGTTGTCGATCCATTGAAAATCAGCATAAGGCAAAGGTTGACACATTGCCCAACCGTACAAGTTGTTCAAATCAGTAATGTAATGATACCGAAACGGAATCAAAATTCCTACTACCGACATTTACCGACTTAGTTGAGAAACGAACCAAAATAGGTTGATTCCCGACTTATCGGCGGATGGTCGGGTTGGGTTTCGATTCCGTTTCGGTATCGTGATCGACTGTCGATGTTTCTACTTACCGACCGATGGTAGGGCTGCACTGCTTACTGGCCGATGGTAGAGGTCACTTGCTTACCGACCGATGGTGGTAAGTCCCCCTTCGCCTTGAATGGAATTCGGCGGAAGGGGGGGGGGGGGAACACGGAACACACGTCCGACTCCTAGCGATGCCGCGCAACGACTGACAAAGAGTCGAAGTGCTTTGTAGTAAAAGGGAGTTCCCCTCCCCTCCCGCGGGGAGAGGGGGTGGTGGGAGGAAGAGTGGGGGGTCCGATTTCTCAGAATTTGTTTTAAACATTTTTGTGGGTGGTGAGTCATCGGGCGCTTGCCGTGGCTTGACAAAGCCCCCCCCCCCTCTTGCTGAGATGCGATAGTTTTGTTTATCGACGTGTCTAAACCTGCGAATTGAGGTGTTGAATGATTATTTTCCAAGAATTTATCATCGGCACCGGTGACATTTGATAGCGTCAATATGGCGGTGGGATTTCGTCAGATTTCTACGAATTATATTTTTTAAACATTTTGCGGGGAGGGGGGCGAGTCATCGGACGCGCGTCATTTTTCCGCGCTCGGACCGTCGTTCCCTCAACGCGGGGGGGGGGGGGGAGTGGTAAGGAGTACATAATCTTACGATTCAAGATCGGACGCACACATGAGAAAGAACTACGTGCACACGAGTGAAACAATGGAGTTCATCAATAAAATTGGTAAAATTGCCGATTTTCTGCCGACGAAGAAGCTCAGCGAGTTGTCACCCGGGTCGGATTATATCATCACCAACATACGGGCGGTCAACACTAAACTTTGCAAAAAGCACGTCGTCGTCGACATTCGCAACGAATTCAGTGTGCTTCTACCTGCAACGATCATCAAGGTGCTTGAGGCTGATTTGACAACATCCGAGAGCATGTTGGCAGCAGTCCATAGAGGAGATCTATGCATGGTCTATCGCGGTGGAAAATGTCACAGCCTGAAATTCGCGAATTCTACAACTTTCCAGCTGATGTTGGCAGCAGCGTACAAAAGCAATGTCTGCATAGCCTACATCGGTGGAAAGTTTATCGCATACGTTAAGGGTCACGAAAATCGAGAACAGCTGGCTCATATACTGAATATGAAGAATTATCTAGTTATTGAAACGTTGGACGCGGACTCTGAGGATATGGATGCATAATGCATAACGAAGGCTACCGGTAAAGTATTTCAAAAACAAATCATCTCGTGTTCAAGATTGGAAAGCATGAGTAAGAGCGCCCAACGTCTCGCTGTTTGGAACTCGATCTCGTGTATACAAACTCGACGTTCGAGCGCGTGCCGGCACACACACACACACACACACACACACACACACACACACACTCGCATATACGCGCGTGCGAGGTTGTATAGAGATTTCCTTCTTAAATACATGTGAGCCCTTCAGCATCGGTACTTCATTTCGATTCATCGAGCAGTCTGGACCATGGACGATTGCGATAAAATTATCGACAAGTTGAGCGGTGCGAGGAACAATTTCTCTCACGTGGATAAGTGGCAAAAGTTCTGTGAGGTGCATGTCAAACTTTTGGGGCAAACGTTGAAAAAACCGGGGCTCAACGTCGGTCAAAAACTGAAAATACAATCGACAATTGCAAAATTGTTGTCGTTGAGGGAAAAAATCGTGCGTGGAGCAAGTGTAAGCAGCGCAGGTGTAAGCGGTGCTGGTGTGAGTGACGCTCGCGAAAAACTAAAGTGGGTCGATCTCGAGTCGGCATTCAAAAGTCGAATAAAGACGGGCTCGATTGTGAATTTCGAGCACAAAGATGTGCAAAGTTTCCTCGAAGATGCGATGCACGTGGTGGTTTCAAAACTGGACAAAATCGTGCGCGAGGAGGGTAACGTGAAGGTGAATGTGACCTTAGTGTGCAAATTTCACCTCATGAAGGTGAACGAAATCATTGAGGAGAAAAAGACATTTCAAACGACAAACGCGGTCATTCTACCATCGAGCGATATTGCCGAGTGGTTCATCGAGTGCGTCCAAGCAAAACTCTCCGCCAAAATCGAGGACTTTCAGGAAAAAGAATCGGGTTGGACGTTACACGAAATCTCCCATCGACTTGTGAACATTAACAAGTACGAACCGCTGCGAGGGAGCTTATCCACATACACGCGTCTCCCGAGGGATATACAGATGAAAGGGGCCGTCATCAATATTCAAAACAATGACCCCTATTGTTTTCTCTAGTCCGTCACAGCAGCACTCTCTCCATCACCGAGGATGAATCCCCAACGTACGAGTTCTTATCCTCATTATAGTGAGATGCTCAACTACGATGGCCTGGATTTCCCGATGAGTTTGTCAAAGATAGCCAAATTTGAGCAATCGAATGGCTTATCGATCCATGTGTATGGGATTGATGGTACGACAAAAGACGGCACTAGTAAAATTGTGCCGATTCATCTGAGTAAGCAAATGTCAGATAAGCCAACGATTCACCTACTCATGATCAAAGCGGAAATCGACGAGGAGGAGGATGAGGAGGAGGACGAGGAGGAGGATGCCGTTCCTAAGGTGTATCATCATTACGCGTGGATTAAAAACATGTCGCGACTCTTGAGTGCGCAGGTGTCGAGGTATGGACATCACGTATGGATTTGCGACCGGTGTTTGTGTTACTTCAGCAGAGAAGAAATATTGCAACGACATAAAGAGGACTGCCGTAATAATTGTCGTGTTACTTTTCCCGAAGGTATAAATACAAAATTGAAATTCAAAAATTACCAGCACAAGGAGATAGTTCCATTTGTAATTTACGCGGATTTGGAATGTTTGCTCGAGCCGGTCACAGCACCGCAGGCTAACACTGTAAATTATCAGAAGCATACCCCTCATAGCATTGCCTACTATAAGCAATGCAGTTTCAATGACGCTCTCTCGGAGTACAAGGCGTTTCGTGGAAAGAACTGTATCGAGTGGTTCATGCGTGAATTAGAAGGACTGGCCGGCTCATTGCACGACATTTTCCAGACCATAGTACCAATGAAACCTCTGAGTAGCGACGAAAGTCGAAGTTTCAAGTTGGCTGAAAATTGTCACATTTGTGAAAAACCATTTGCGCCGACAAACGTAAGAGTCCGAGATCATTGTCACTTTACGTGAAAATTCCGCGGCGCCGCTCATCAAGACTGTAATTTGAATTACAAAATTGCCCACGTAGTGCCGATAGTTTTTCACAACTTGTCCGGATACGACGCACACTTTTTGATAGTAGCATTCGCTCGAACCTTCGAAGGATCCATGAGTCTTTTGCCGATTAACAAGGAGAAATTTATTTCTTTTTCGAAGCGCGTCAAAGGTACACGCGTGCAGTATAGATTCATCGACTCTTTGAGGTTCATGCCGAGTAGCATCGAAAAATTAGCGTCTTACCTGAAAAATGATCAAAAAATAGTAACACGCAAGCATTGCGCTGACGCCACGCAATTTGAATTGTTGACGCGAAAAGGCGTATTTCCCTATGACTATGTGGACTCTTGGATGCGACACGATGAGACGCAATTGCCTGCGAAAGATACATTTTTCTCCCGATTGAGTAGTGAAGATATTTCAGCGGACGATTACGCGCACGCGTGCAAAGTTTGGACTGTCTTTAATCTCAAAACTTTGGGTGAATATTCCGACTTGTATTTGAAAACCGACGTACTCCTACTGACAGACATTTTTGAGAATTTTCGACGAAATTGCATTAACACATACGCCCTCGATCCATTGCACTATTTTACCGCACCCGGTCTATCGTTTGATGCGATGTTAAAATGTACCGGCGTAGAACTCGAACTCTTGCTCGACGTTGACATGTTAATGTTCATCGAGAAAGGTATTCGCGGTGGTGTAGCGCAGTGCTGCGATAGGTATAGGAAAGCGAATAATCGCTACATACGTGATAACTTCAATCCAAACGAGCCCGAGTCATACTTGATGTATTACGATGTCAATAACCTGTATGGTGCAGCTATGTGTGAGTCATTACCATTCGGCTCGTTCGCTTGGGTGGAAAATTTCCGGGAACGTATCGAGAGTATTCCCGACGACGCCGAAACGGGCTACATTTTCGAAGTCGATTTGGAGTATCCTCGAGAGTTACATGACACGCACAAAGATCTGCCTTTGTGCCCCGAACACTACGTCCCTCCTGGCAGCACTCAACGAAAACTAACGACCACACTGCTTCGAAAAGAAAAGTACGTCATTCATTATAGAAATTTGAAGCAATGCTTGAAATTGGGATTGCGCCTCCTAAAAATTCACCGAGTCCTCAAATTCAAACAGCGCGCATGGCTGAAAAAATACATCGATATTAATACGGAATTGCAAAAGCAATCTAACAATGACTTTGAAAAAAATGTTTACAAACTCATGAACAATGCAGTCTTTGGCAAAACAATGGAGAATGTCAGGAAACATCGGGAAGTGCGACTCGTGACAAAGTGGAAGGGGCGGTAGGGGGCTGAAGCGCAGGTTGCCAAGCCAACGTTCCATAGCTGCACCATATTTGACAATGACATCGTTATAATCGAGCTCAATCAAGCATGTGTACTATTCAACAAGCCCATATACACCGGATTTTCCATACTCGATATCTCCAAGCTCTGGATTTATAATTTTCATTACAATTTCGTGCGCGAAAGATTTGACGATCGAGCAAAATTATTGTATACAGACACTGATAGTCTCATCTATCACATAAGCGTGCCCGACATGTATGAAACGATGAAGCGCGATATTGACAAATTTGACACGTCTGATTATTCACCCAACAATCCGTACAATATGCCGTTGCGCAATAAGAAAGTACTAGGTCTCATGAAAGATGAGAATAATGGTCACATTATGACGGAGTTTGTAGGTTTGAGAGCGAAATTGTACTCGTTCAAAATTCTCGACTGTGACGATGCGAAGAAGAGAGCTAAGGGTGTACGGCGGTCAACCCTGAAATCCATCACATTCGACGACTTTAAAAATTGCTTGTTTGCGCACGAAAATCTTGTCAAGGGGCAACAATTGATCACGAGTAAAAAACACATTGTACATACGGCGACGCAACAGAAAATTGCTCTCAGCTGGAGAGATGACAAAAGAGTGCTAATCCCAGATTCCACGGACACTCTTCCATGGGGTTATGCTTCTGATGATATGGAACATTAAAAAATAAAATGTTGACACTTCTGTGTGAAGAGAGAGAGAGAGAGAGAGAGAGAGAGAGAGAGAGAGAGAGAGAGAGAGAGAGAGAGAGAGAGGTACGGTAAAAAATATATATTCACGCTTAAACCAAAACATTCACGAAAATATATTTCCCCCCTCCTGATCGGAACTATCGACAAAAAAAAACCATGCGATGATCGAGTACACTGAGAATGTAAATAAACCACGAATGCTATAAACTTTGGAGAGAGAGAGAGAGAGAGAGAGAGAGAGAGAGAGAGAGAGAGAGAGAGAGAGAGAGAGAGAGAGAGAGAGATGAAATTGTGGGCCAGGAGAACCACCACAGTGACTATCAAGTCAAGGGGGGGGGGGGTGCATCGACGGGCGTCGGAGAGCATACATGCGTCGGGATGTATGAGTTGGTCGTAAACGTTTCTTCATATCGAATAAGACAAAGGGGCAACGGCTCAAGGCGAGGATTTTTCCTTCGAATGGGGGGGGGGGATAATGCATTTTTTTTCGAAGTCAACTTTTTTATTAAAACGTTTTTTTTTCTCACAAATCTCCTTTGTCGATCCAACTGTTGTGCGTATCGTCGAAACGTAGTCACTTGACGATCATTCGATTTCCACGCTTCTTCACCACCTTCTCAACGAGGTAAATGTCGGGATACTTGACTTTCTGAAGCTCCTCTTCGTAGAAGCAGCCGGCGATGGTTTCGTTCCGATGGTCCTTGAGATTGTACGTCGTTGGATTCGTTCTTTTCACTCTGCGTATCGTGAATATTTCCGTTGTCCAATTGGGCGTATAACCCTTCTCAAATACATTCTTAAATTTGCTAATTCGCACATTATCGCCAATTTTGAACTTTTGTGATTTTTTTGCCGATAATCGACGCTGGCGGAAAATACGATGGAGAATCTCTCTTTCATTTGTGCGATTGATATTTTTCGGTTTTTCCCGGATAGTTCGATGCACGGTGTTGTTGTATTCGGTAACGAGAGAATCCAGAATATCCATCCATTTGTACATTCCGCGAAGACTGAATTGCATCCACATTTTATTTTTCAACGTTCTATTGAAACGCTCGCAGATTGATGCTTTCAAATTGCTATACGTTGAATACATGTTTACATTGTGTCTTTTCATAAGAGGTTCAAATTGTGAATTATAAAATTCTTTTCCCCGATCGACGTGCAAGTTCTTGGGTATGCGACCCTGATTGAATATAGATTTCATGGCAATCGTCGTATCTCTACCGCTCTTGCTTCTCAACAGTATGGCCCAGGCGAATTTGGAGAATATATCGATGACGGTCAGGAGGAACTTACGTTGCGAGTTTTGCCTCGCGTACGATGACATATCTACGATATCGGCTTGCCACGTTTCATCCAGACCTCGAATGTCAACGTGTCGACGAGTATAATTTCTTCGTGCAGGCTTATGCAGCTCTCGCACGAGAGTCAGTTTTTTGTCATCATTCATGGCGCGCGCGCGCGGAGATCCACACACATCAACGTTCAACATGCGAATGGAAAAAACGATCGTTTAATAAATAATGCCAGCCTCGTGCAATTCTTCGATAATCGATAAGATCTCATTGGAATGCGATGAGTTGCCTGCCGCTTGAGATGCGTGGAGTAATCGAAGACGATCTACAAGCTCATTCGGATTGTCCCAGTAAACATAGTCAAATTGCATATTTTTTCTGGCCTTCTTATACATCCCCCGACCCGTACGTGCTCGAATTATTTTCGAAATATAAATCTTGAATTTGTGACTGTTTTCACGTCGCACAGCTCCGTCCGGTTTGTAATATTTTTTATGCGCGTTCGTGTCAATGATGATATTCTCATAATTTTTCAACTCGTTCGGTTCGAGAAAACCGACATTTGGCACTTTTTTAAATAGGAGCTCCGACAATCCCACAGTTGTCATATAACTTTTTTCCCCCACACGAATATGCGGAGAATCGAAAAATATCGGAGAATCGCCAATCATTAATTTGGTGCAGGCGAGCATTCGCACACCGTATGTCGTATCCAGACTTTTCTTTTTACCCATACGTAACAATTCGAGATATTTTTTTATCAATTCATCGACTCGACTGGGTGAATCAACATCATCATCATCGGCATCATCGTCATCAGACGCATCATCTTTGTGCTCATACGCCGCTGTGAAAGTTGAATCTTCCAGTGACTCATTCTTAACTTCACTCTCATTTTCTTCCGTTTCATTCTTGATCTCCTCCTCCTCCTCCTTCAATGGTGACGTCTTGTAAGAAACGAGCTTTTCCAATGGTGTGACTATCGGCTTAAAGACATCCTGCATCGGCTGATCAGCATTATCTCTACCCATCTTTATCATTCGATGTTTTCGTCTAATTGCATCACTAGTTCACTAGCCTTGACGATTTGCTGCAACACATCTTTTTCTTGCCAAAGTTGTCGACGCTTCATGCTGTTGTCAGTTTCACAATACAAGCAACACTGTATGCAGTGCAACAAAGAGCACGTTATTTATTGACTCGGAGGAAAGAATCAAACCCTCGTCTATACCTACCCTCATTGACACTACTATCCTTGTCAATTGTAAGGAATCCATACTTGCTGGAATTCCAACATTCGCAACATATAATTTTGAATTGTGTGTATGACATATCGGTATTGACATGATCATCGTACACATGCTTAAGGTTCGAGTCGTCCTGCTTGAAGAGGACTATGAAATTCGTATTGTCGCGTACGAGATGCTTAGGAATACGAGCGTATGTTTGAGAAAGATAGAGACAGTCCACATTCTCATGCCTTCCCATGGAGAAAAAGGCTCTCACGTTGTCCTGTTTCTCACACGCTATATCGTCAAAGATGAATATAGAGTTTGGTCGTGTGTCGCTAGGTGGCACCACTTGTTCATGCTCGTTAAATGGATGATATTCGAGACCCTTCACGGGCTGGAGAAATTGTTCGAGTAACTGATATTTCGGCTGTTTCAACGACTTTGAATAGAGATAAACGTTTTCGAATCTCAGACCATTCGGGTGTATTACGAGCGTGAGCAACGCGTTGGTTTTTCCGCAGTTTGACGGACCGCAGAATACCGCGCGGATCGTATTTGGCAGCAAATCACCATGACGCTTTTGTCCACCCTCTCCCCGAATTTGCGTAAATTCATCAAAATTTATCACTGGCAACTTTCCATACGTCTTGGACTTCATCTTCGTCGCAACTGACATAATTTTGGTATAAAACGAGCTTTTATATCTATTGCCGCTTCAGTCGAGCGTCAACCTTCATTATGGTCAAACATCGAAGAAAGAAGTCCGGTAAAGGTCTCCTGAATCGTATCATCAACAAACTTCCCGTCGAATTGCACTTGCCTGGATATCAGTATTGCGGACCCGGCACAAAGCTAGCTAAACGTCTTGCACGCGGCGATCCTGGAATAAATACGTTGGATGCAGCTTGCAAGGAGCACGATATCGCGTATTCGAAAAATCGTGAAAACCTCGAAGCTAGACATTCTGCGGATAAAATATTGCAGGAGAAAGCTTGGCAACGAGTTCGCGCTAGCGACGCACAGTAGGAGAAAAGCCCAAAAACCTGGCCAAAACCTCAAATGACCTTTGACGGGAATGAAAATTGGCTTACAGGGGTTTTCAAGGTCGCTGATTACGAATCTGAAAGCCAAATTATCGTAAACAAAATGGCCGATCCAATATGGCTGACATGAATGTTAAAAAGTTGCCAGATGTCGACAAAAATTGGTATTTACGGGTTTTCAAGGTCGCTGATTACGAATCCGCAAGCCAAATTATCGTAAAAAAAATGGCCGATCCAATATGGCCGACATGAACGTTAAAAAGTTACCAGATGTTGACAAAAATTGGTATATACGGGTTTTCAAGGTCGCTGATTACCAATCCGATATCTATTGTTTATAACTTGCAACAAAGAGCTTACAGCAAATTGTTATAAACAAAATGGCCGAGTATCCTGCTAAATAGATAAATTAATATATTTTAAAAAATCATCATAATAAAATAAACGTGAACAGTGTATTCTACGCAATTATTATTTTTATTTCCAAAATACATACGGAACGTTTCAAAAATAGAAAATTTTATTCTTAATCAAAATCGTAATCGGAGTCGGAGTCGGAGTCAGAATCATTATCCGAGTTTGTATCTATTACAACTCCCGGCACGGCTTCAATCTCGGCGCAAAATTCGTCTGCTGCAGCAGTCACTTTAGGAGCGATCAACATCGCTACAGCTTCCGGCGACAAACTCTTCAGCTTCTTCTGTGGTAGTCTTCTGACACTTGAAATGTACGGATCAGAAGTAACTAAGAGCCGATGAAAAACATCTTCCATAGTTTTAACCCTGGAACTTTTTCGCGCAAAATCTTCTCGATATCGTTTGATGTCTTTGTTTCGAGCTTCCTGAGCATCTTCGGATAATTGGCCGATTGGTAATAGAGCATGAGTTATTATCACTGGACCATGAATTAATAGTTTGTGCACCGAAGTAGGCATGGAGTACCAAGGGTATAATGCAACGGTCTTTCTTGCCGTTTCAATAGCATACTGTTCAAATCTTTCACAGTTTATCTCGTGGCCACACGATATAACTTGTAGGATTACGTACAAGCGTTTAATAACTTCTTCGTTGACCCCCGTTATCGCAGCGGAAACCGTCGAATTTTCAAAGAATCGCCGAGCTGTGTTGCCATCATTGCTGCTGCCGTATCCAGGCTTTGGGCGATCGATATTTAGACCCAATTGCTTCTTGAATCCTTCTTGAATGGCCCTCTTGCGTTCCTGGGTAATTTTTTTTTTCTTCGGCACTTCGAGCTTGCCATTTTTTAATGCCGAGTTTGTAAGACACGTGTAAGCAATACTCGAAGCACCGTATCCACGCATGCAGCGTCGACAATCCGAACTTCAAATTTGTTTCATTGATTTCCCTTTACAATACAGTGTCGATGGCATTAAAATCTTTGCTGGTTGCTCCACACAAATAGCACCGTTGAGCAGATTTCGTCAATGATACAGCGTTGCAAACTTTACCATCTATCATGGTGAACAACAACTTGTACATTACGGAGATTTCTTTTCCATCTATTACACTTTCGAATGGACGAAGTGACTTTATTTGTTCTTCAACAATTTGGACTTCATTAAGTGTTGACTCTGTGTCTTCGCGTAGAAACAGTAGTCTAAGCGGTCTACAAAATCGTGGAGACGAGGGTCTGGGGTTCTTCCAAACAACTATTTCTTCCTTCGATTGTTGATCATAACACACGAGTTGTAACGGCACGACTGAAGTAAAGAATACATGCGCATCAGATTTGCTGTCATCACTGAACGTCTGCTTATATTCACTTTGCCCAGAACTTCCATCGCAACCCCACTTGCAAATCAAGTCCATTTTACGAACATTATCTGGAGTCAATCTTTGAATGAGTACATTTTGGACGAGTAAAATACGTTCAACTGTATGATCTAATAGTGCCTGTAGTTGGACTTCTGCACTACTCTCTGTAATCCTGATTGCATTACGTGGTGGATAACAACGCTTTTTTGCTTTCATCACTTTTTCGTAAGACGGATATAGCTTACAGTTATTTTCCTTCCCTAATCTTCTCATTCCCTGGTAAGTACTCTTGGAGAATTTATATTCAATCATAGCGGAAAGTGCAGCCTCTTCGGATAAAGTAATTTCATCCATTGCTGAGTAAGCTTTACGATACTTGGAAGCTCTTAAAGGACTCGTCATTGTTACGTCCTTAATAACTTTTGCGGCGTCGGATTGTCCTGAAGAGCGAAGGCTCATCTGAGTAGCGTATGCTAACTCGACCGAGTTGAACGATGTACGAATATCTTGGGTCTTCCTTCGTTTAGATCTTTCACTGGACATTGTAAACTCAAGGGACGGGCGGCCGCCCGTATTACCCGGGCTTGTTACTACAGTGTCTGTGCGGCAAAACATACCTGCTTGCTAAGCCATTCACCGTTATTCTTGAAAAATACACAGGATTTTCTGTGAGCTTGTTGCCACCTCGTTCTCATTTGATTGAAGAGTATCGAAAAAGTCTGTTTCGAGTCCTCAGGCACAATCAGGCAAAACGTACAGCACAACTGTACGTCCGGTGTCCTTGGAAATTTTTTCTACCATAAATTCGATCAAGGAAGCGAATTTATCGGATAAATGCTCGCTGATTATCAGAAATACTTCTTTCCTTGTCAGCACCAATTCTTTGTAACCGGATCCTGTAATAAAGACATAAAATTGTAGAAAATTGGCGTTAAAGGAAAAGATAAAATTTTCAATTAATACAAAAACTTGAACAATGTACATTATTTTACCAAATAAATAACCGCAATAATTGAAATAATTAAAAAAAAATTAGACAGAAAATATTGACATGGATTTGGTTAAAAGAAAGCTTTGCTTACTATATAATATATATATATTCAAATATTTTATTTGAATGTTATAACATTTCATTCATATTTAAGAAATTTTTATGTGGTTGATTTTAATATGTATATATATATATGCATACGTATATATCATAATTAAATCACAGAAAATTTATATATATATATATACACATACATATATATTAAAATAATTTATTTCAAGCGTATAACAGCCGTCTTGTCCGTTATGATGCTACTTCACCCATTCTCAGGTAGAGGCGCAGAGGCTGCTCAATAGTGCCGCGTGCACGCTCGGCTACCGCACGATGCGAAAAAAATCATAACGGACAAGACGCACGTTTTCCGCAGGTAACTCTTGTAAATTTCGAAAGCTTATACATTAAACTAAAGGCCGAGACTAGGAGCTTTGCAAAATGTGACAAAATATATAACTTTTCGGACCGTTGAAAATATAAGTTTTCAAAATTATTCAATTTTATTTATGCCGAAGGCTATACTACATTTCAATCATTTATACATAAACTTTAGATTCAACCGATGTAAAAACATGTTCTACATACCTCCAGAAGTCGTATCCATGTTGCAGAATTGAAATTAAACCCGTCACTTTAAAGTTATGGGTTTTTGAAGTCAGCGTTATTTTCGTCTGTTCAGCGCGTGACACGTACACTCTTCACGAACACTAACTGCCAACTGACGCTGCGGCGCAGGTATACACTTAAAGGGCTTTCCCTTCCACAATAGAATGCAGTTACTAGTCCTCTACCTGAATGACTACTCAACTGACCCTATTTCGAAAATTTATTTTTTGGGGTTTTGGCCAGGTTTTTGGGCTTTTCTCCTACTGTGTATCGGGGAGAAAACAAACGCGCTTGCCGTAGCAGGAATCATGAAAGCGAAGAGAAAATTCGGCATGGGGATTAAGAAGAAGAAGAGGGAAGCAAAAATTGTCGGCTTGAAGAAAATCATCGATGCAGCGAGAGAAGCCATGGTGAAGAGTGAAGATTCAAGTGCAGTCGCTGCGTCGGCCTTAAAGGGCGCCCGAGCAGCTGTCAAGAGGGTCACAAGTGGCACGCGCAAAGTGCGTACGCCTCGAGTGTTGCCTGTACCCCATAAAATCGGTGGCTTCCTACCGTTTCTCGTACCCATCTTTGCCGGTCTCAGCGCTGCAGGGGCGCTAGCAGGTGGCGCGGCCAACATAGTCAAAGCGGTCAAGGCCGCTCAAGCAGCGAAACGTGAGCTCGAAGAGAGCAAGCGTCACAATCGAACGATTGAAGCAATAGCATTGGGCAAAGGCTTACATCTCAAGCCGTACAAACAGGGAAAGGGTCTTTTTATCGCGCCAAAAAACGTAAAGTAGAGCTACCTCACCGACCACTCACCGATGCAGATTTGCTAAAATACGCCAAAATAATGAATATTCCCTATTTTCGTGGATGTTACATGCGAAATCAATTGCCCAAGGGTGGACCATGGCTACGCGAATGTGCCATTGTAAATCTCGATGAGGATATGGGGTCTGGCACACATTGGATGGCGTACAAAAAAACCAACAATAGAGTCCATTATTTCGATAGTTTCGGCGATCTTCAACCACCTGCCGAACTTTTGCAATAATTCGGTGTGAGTAGCGTGAATTATAATTACAAGAGGTATCAGACATACGACACATTCGAGTGTGGTCATTTGTGTCTCAAGTTTCTCTGTCGACAATTACCGCGACGAGAGAGATTTTCTCTGTATAAAAGTGGGTGATGAGGGAAAAATCGAGTCAGTTTGTCAAACGACATTATGGACAACAGTCTTACGTTGACCTTATATGGATCGTCGTCTGTGCTCGAGGCTCAATACTGTCCCCCTATTGAACTCGCCCCCCACAAGAATTATACCCTCGGACTCATCGAACTCCTAACCTACAATTCGATTCCAAATATAGACATTGGACACATCAAATTTTACGTTGGCAAGAACGTTTTTACCATACCTACTGGAAGTTACGAATTAGCCGACATTGCGACATACTTGGAAAAAGAGTTGGCAGAACAAAATATTACCATTCGCATTAGGCTCAACCACAATACGCTGCGCAGTGAAATCGAGTGCAATTATGAAATATATTTCACGCCCGAGGATTCTATCGGACGTATGCTAGGATTTGCACCCCGTAGACTACGAGCTGGTGAAAAGCATCAATCGGATAATTTAGTGACCATTCTCAAAGTGAACGCCTTGCGCGTCGAATGTAACCTCACAGCTGGCGCGTATATTAACGAGCGAAGAGTACACACAATCCACGAGTTTTTCCCATCCGTACCACCAGGCTATAAAATCATCGAGATACCGTCGCACGTCATTTATCTACCCAATCGCGAGCAAGACGATAGACAACATTCAACTCCGAATAGTGGATCAGGACGGTGATTTGGTGAACTTTCGCGGTGAGACAATAACCATACGATTACACATCAAATCGCAATGGGTATAGTCTTTCACAGAATCTCGAGCACTTATAAAAACAATACTTCGTCGATGAGAGAGTCCAGTAGTCAATGGACACGCACACCGCTAACACCGCAGAACGTGCTGTTTTTGCGGAGTTTGGGTCTACGAATCCGTGGAGAAATCGCATGAAAAACTATATAATCTGCATTGCGTGCGTATGCTGTTTGAGATGGAGACGGAAATAACTGATATCAAAAACCCCGTCATCTTCGATGATTCCATCGCGCACTATGAGATTCATGCTCATTAGCCGTATGCATCCACAACCTTCAATAACAGTGATGAAATACGTATTTTCATTCAGCATCAAGACATATGCATACTTGCCAGTCAAAGTTCGCTACGCGTATGCCGGCGAGTCACCAAAGCCGATGGCACAATCGCCGCCAACACACATTTCGCAAACAATGGCATTTGCTATTTGTTCGACGAGATGAGATACGAGCTCAATGCTATGGAAATAGATCGATGTAAAAATGTGGGCATAACGAGCTCGATGAAGGGATACGCATCCGTGAGTCAATCCAAGAACTATAAGCTCGAGAATGCTGGCTGGTATGATGTTCGCAGCGGGCACGCTGTCGCAGATGCCGATGGGAATTTTGACGTATGCATACCGCTAAGTATGATCCTCGGTTTCGCCGAAGATTATCAAAAAATCATTGTGAACGCGAAGCACGAATTGATTCTATTGAGATCGAAGACTGATGATAATGCGATATGGCAAGCCACAGGTGAGGATGACATCAAATTCACGTTGAAAAAAGTAGAATGGCTCGTACCATACGTGACACTCTCCGATAAGCGTAAAATCCAACTTCTCAAGTTTATCGGTAAAGACACACCGATACCCATGACTTTCCGCTCATGGGAATTGTACGAGTACCCAATGCTCCCCGCAACCTCAAAACACATGTGGGCCGTGAAGACATCTACGCAACTTGAGAAGCCGCGATATGTCATTCTAACCTTCCAGACCGATCGTAAAAATAAGAAAAGCGCAAATGCGTGTAATTTCGATCATTGTGACCTCACCGATGTCAAACTCTACCTCAATTCGCAAAGCTATCCCTATGGGAATTTGAATCTGGACATTGCTCAGAACCAATATGCCCTTCTCTATCAAATGTATGCAAACTTTCAATATTCGTACTACAATAGAGAGCCCGAACCATGCTTGAAAAAACTGGATTTCATAAAGTATGCTCCGCTCATTGTCATTGATTGCTCGAAGCAGAACGATTCTCTCAAGTCCGGCCCCGTTGACGTATGCATCGAATTCGAATCAAAGACCAATATTCCCGCCAATACTTTCGCATACTGTCTCATTCTCCATGATCGTATTGTCGAGTACAGTCCGATAGGTGGCGGGGTAAGAAAATTAATATAAAGTTGAGATCACGCGCCCCCCCTCAGTCATCATGGAGTTTATCGTTGATGTGCAAGGCTTCAAGCGACCAATCAACAAATTCGTCCCGAAGGAAATATCAATTGTCGAGGTGGCGAGCGTCGACTGCAAGCCCTTGACGTTTCTCTTCGAACCACCGTACGTCTGGGATTCTTTGCCGGGAAAGTACAAGAGTACGAATATGTGGTTGGAGCGCAATTACCATGGTTTGCGATGGGACGATGGCGACTTTCCACACGACACCATCCCCATGTTCATTCGATCAATCTTACAACACGCTCGAATCGTCTACATCAAGGGATTGGAGAAATCGCTGTGGTTGAAGAAATTCACCGACCTAGCAACGGAGATCATCGAACTGGAGACTCTGGATTGCCCATCGTTGGAGAAGCTTGCGACAAAAGAGCTGAGAAACAACGGATGTCCCTACCATGCGACTCTCCACCCAAAATTCAAATGTGCCTATGAAAATGTGAAATGTCTGGAGAGATGGTTGAAAGAGGATGCGAGGAAATAATTTTTTTTTTGTTGATTACATAATTTTTCTTATTATTTACAAAAAAAAAATTTTTACAAAACGTTCTCCCATTCACGCACACACACACACACACACACACACACACACACACACACACACACACACACACACACACACACAAAATGTTCTTAATACTGTGATGGCAAGGTTCGTGGATTCCTCCGCACCAGATCTCATCTAAGCGCTGATGTCAACCTGGAGAGCCTTGGTGATCCGAAACACAATCTTTTGCCATGGATTCGCTGCCGCGAGGTTAGCCTGAGGATTCCAGGCTGAGCACCTCCGCCAACATCGATCCTTTGTGATGTGTTTTTTTTCCGAGACCTCATAGCGACTCGGGGTTTCTGGAGAACAAAAAAAACAGCATTTTTTCACTTGCAATTCACTTGAGCAGTCAATCGATATTAGTCGCCTTCCTCCTTACCGCGCACTGCATTCGCGAGGTTCATCTGCCAGGTTTTTGAATTCCATGCTATTGAACTTTCCACCGATGTAGACCATGCATGGATCTCCGTTGTACGCTGACGCCAACATCGTCTGGAACGTCGCCGGATTCGTTTCAAGTACCTTGCTGATCCTCGCCGGTAGAAATACGGTAAACTCGTTGCGAATGTCAATCACGAACTTTTTGCCATATCTCGTGTTCACTTCCCGTATATTGGTGATGGGATACTCCGACTCGGGGGTCAACTCGTTCAATTTCTTCGCCGGAAGAAAATCTGCGTATTTGCCAATCTTTTTGATCGCGTCCATGTTTCACTTGTCGTCTGATCGTTCGAAGCTGTCTTCATGAGATTATATACTTGCCCCCTCCACCATTCCCCCTCCACTCTGAATCCTCGACCAATGACGTTTGTCAGTGAGGAGATTTTTCGCGCCGTGGCTCCAAATTTATTTTTTCAAATATCATCCTCAGCGAATGAATCTGCGCCCACGACTCTATTTCTCCTTTCAATTGTTGAATGTCTTGCAACAATCGTTTGATGCGCACTTTTAATTCACGTCTCTTGCACGAATTTTTTTCGTTGTGCCGCATGATTCCGCATCCTTCCATGGCAACTTCTCAACAAGAGCCTATTTTTTCCGTGAATCACCTACAGCTCCGTATCGCCCGGGACGAACATTAGCATTATATGCTTCACTCCCTTTGAGCTTTGGTACTTTTGAATCGGAGGGGGGAGGGCCTTTGCGAAATTGATCTTCAGCAAACTTCTTCAAATTTTGCGAAACAGGATTTTTTGAATCGCCGAAATGACTCATGTTGACGGGGAAACGCTATACTAACCAATATTTTTCTAGACACCCCCACTTATAGTCCCCCTCATAATGGCGAGCGAGTTTCGACGCGTTTATCGATATCGCATTCGATTGGGGGGGGGGGGGGGGGCTTTGTCAAGCACAGCATCCGCAAGGTGTGTGTGTGTGTGTGTGTGTGTTTATTGGCACGCGCGTGCAAATGGAACATCGCATCGCTCGAGTATAAACAGTGGTCTTTTCATCTGTTTATTTCCTCCTGTTATCGGGCTAAATTGAAGGCACGAGGGTCCGAGCGCGGAAAAATGACACGCGTCCGATGACTCGCCCCCCTCCCCGCAAAATGTTTAAAAAATATAATTCGTAGAAATCTGACGAAATCCCGCCGCCATATTGACGCTATCAAATGTCACCGGTGCCGATTTAAAATTCTCGGAAAAAATCATTCAACACCTCAACTCGCCGGTTTCAACACGTCGATAAACAAAACTATCGCATCTCAGCAAGAGGGGGGGGGGGGGCTTGTCAAGCCACGACAAGCGCCCGATGACTCACCGCCCACAAATGTTTAAAACAATTTCTGAGAAATTGGACCCCCCACTCTTCCTCCCACCACCCCCTCTCCCCGCGGGGCGGGGAGGGGAGCTCCCTTTTACTACAAAGCACTTCGACTCTTTGTCAGTCGTTGCGCGGCATCGCTAGGAGTCGGACGTGTGTCCCGTGTCCCCCCCCCCCCCCCACCGCCGAATTCCATTCAAGGCGAAGGGGGACTTACCACCATCGGTCGGTAAGCAGGTGAGCCTCACCATCGGCCAGTAAGCAGTGCAGCCCTACCATCGGTCGGTAAGTAGAAACATCGACAGTCGATCATGATACCGAAACGGAATCGAAACCCAACCCAACCATCCGCCGATAAGTCGGAAATCAACCTATTTTGGTTCGTTTTTCAACTAAGTCGGTAAATGTCGGTAGTAGGAATTTTTATTCCGTTTCGGTATCATTACACTACTCAAATCGAAGTACATCAGGTATGATGATGATTTCAATGGATCGTACGATTGCATGTACTTGTTATTAGCATGTGCATATCTGTTTGAACATTGGCTTAGACCTCCGCGTATACCTCGCTCGATGAATAAAATCATGTCGATGTCGGTCAATAATTCAAGTATATCCGGGAAGGGTGTAATAATACGCCGGATCAAGCCCATAACTTTCACACGTATCACGGAAATTTTCGAAAATATCTGCTAATAACAAGACATCTGTCTTCAAATACAAATCGCTATATTCACCAAGCGTTTGAATGGAAAACCGCTCCCAGACATTCTCAGAGTGAACGCACTCGTTCGCACTGATCGTTTCCCCGGTCAAGGAACTGTAAAATGAGTCGCGCGGCGGCAAACACGTGTCTTCCAATCTGCTGACATGGTCAATGTATTCGTACGGTTAGACACCTTTCCGTGTTAATAATGTAAAATCATGCATCGGTAGGCCATCAAATTGTGAGCGTAAAATTTTCAGTTTGTCCGTCGTTAAAAATGATGCCAATTTCTCAAGACTTGTGGTTAGAAATTTATATGAATCGATGAAGCGTAATTTAATTTGGTTTTTTGTTTCTTCGGTAGTAGTTTTAACAGTTTTCGTGAACGAAATATATTTTTCTTTTGTTATTGGAAGCACGTAAGTTTTCCCTTCGAACGCGGTGGCCGCTTCCTTGATTATAAAATGCGCATCATAGCCAGACAAATTGTGAAAAACTACCGGGATGAAAAATGATTGTTTGAAATTTAGATTGCAATTCGAATGGGCGGGGCCTCTGTAACACCCAGTTAAATGACAATCATCGCGAACTCGTGTATCGGTTTGTGCAAAATCTTCAAATATGTGACACTTAATCGCGCTTCGAAATTCAAGCTCCTCATCGGATGTTAACTGTACCATGGGGATATTTGAAGATAAAATATCTTTTACATGCAAAGCTGCATTTTTTAGTTCTTCGACGAACCATGCAATGCAATCGCTACTACGGTGCGATTCATATCTACATAACGATTGATCGTATGAACAATGTACGTAGTATGCGATACTCGAAACCTCGTGGTGTTGGTACATGTTTTGTTCATTCGTTTTCGCAAGAACGCACTCAAGATCGGCGTATATTACGAATGGAAGTCGCTCCTTATGATTGATGTTTCTAAAAGTGAGCCACTTGTTCGCATCGTTCGGTAGACGGACGGCACAGTCGTTGATCTGGCCACAGTCCACAGTGTGCTCTTGCCATTTTTGCTCCGAATGAAAGTAGTGTAGACATCTGCGAAAATAAACAAAAAAATCAGTTTCGAACTAATTATTTTGATACATTAAATCATATCAAATCTACGTACCTATCACAGATATATTTCTGTCCATAGTGTTTAGTCAACTGTGAGCTGACGAGCCTTGATAAATTCTTGATCCACGCGAAATATCCAACAATGTTTTGCTGCGGATCTTCCACGTAGAGCAAATTGACATGCTTTTCTCTCTTTTGCTCACTCACGCGAATTGGAAGAGTACTATCGTTCTCAATGGTGTATACATTGATTGAAATGTCATTACGATTTCAAATTTTTTAATTTGATTGAGAGTCATTGGAAACTCAATGTCTTGAACATTTAGCACTGTCGAGTAGTGTGGATATGAAGATTCACGCGCACTGTCACGTTGGGCTGGATGCTGAGTAGCGACTGCGGACCATGCGAAACATGCTTGATCACTCGATTTCACATTAACAACTGCTCTTTTCAGCATTATCGTCCGCGATAACATTATGTGGCATCCCGCACGCATTGGATTATATTTATTTATATTCATAGTCAAGTTATATATTCGTGACAATGCCCACCCGCTGTCGCGTTCCTGAAACTCTTCGAGTGATGTTAAATGGGGTCAATAACTCTTTGATCATACCACTCACGTAAATCAGACGTATTGAAAAGTTCATAGTTTTTAGTATTAATGCTTTTATTTGCACGCTTGTCACCCGCCACAAATTCACCGTTAAAAACGGTATTAATTTTCACACTACCATGATTGTTGATAATGGTTTGAACGTGTGAAAGCACGACATCACCAGCGTCTTTGAGAAATTGTTGAGGTTCGATGTGGTTGTGATTTATGACTACACCAGTCAAGATACGACCCTAGAACGCCGGATCAATTTCTCGCCATATGAATCCATGATTGTCATATCCAGCACCCGTGTGTATGAAACGCTGACGCACCGAATTCTTGAAGCCTTCAAGTCGCGCAATTTGGGCTACCAACGATTGACGATTTCCAATCGATAATCGCGGTCGTTTAATTCGACTTTGTTCTTCTAACGACTCGATATACTCGTCACATCATTGTTCCTACACAATGTACTCTTCGACCGAACTAATTTGAGCCCCTTGCTCGCAAAGATTTTTTTCAATATTATCCGTCATGTCACTGCGCGAGGCACTCCGCGATCTCGGAAATTCTAACATTGACTGAAAGTGTGTACCTCTCAATCACGATTTATATTCCATTTCTATAACAACTGCATCCTTGGTGCCGTGTGCATTTTTTCGTTATATATTTTTCTGCAGACTTCACGATTTTGCTGACATGAACTTCTTCGACGGGATTCACGAAGCGCTCGCAGAATCAATCGCATAATTTTATTCTTTCGTGAATATCTCAGGCATTTTGACCTTCAGATGACACGTGATGCTGAATCGACATTTTAGCGGTGCTATTTTCCTATGTACGCTGAAAGTGTGTACCTCTCAATCACGATTTATGTTCATTTTCTATAACAACTGCAGCCTTGGTGCCGTGTGCATTTGTTCGTTATATATTTTTCTACAGACTTTTCGATTTTTGCTGACATCAACTTTTTTTCGACGAGATCCGCGAAGCGCTTGCAATATCATTCGTATACTCTTATTCTTTTGCGAATGTCCCAGGCGTTCTGGCCTTGAGATGCAATAGATGTACAAAGACGTGCGCGGCGGTTTGTTTGAGATCTCACCCAAACAAACCCAATCGCTTTAATCGTTGAATGTCTAAAGTGTATATGTCCTTATTCATGCAGATGAGTCGCTCTATCTCACATGCATGCGATACGGTCGCTCCATCTCTCATTCTCGCTCTCTCTCATGCATACGTGTAATCCGATCGCTTCTCTCAGCGACACGGATTAACCAACTTGGCTCTCTGGCGACAGTCGCTAAATAATAAAATCCATGAAGTAAACAATATAAGACAAAATAAATCAACAATAAATTCTAAATAAAGATCAACAATCGATGATCAATTAATCGAGAATCGATATATACCCCCCTCCTCCGCTCCAACGATTTCCCCCTCCCCGCGTGACGTCAGCCTCTCCACCGAGTCCCCCTCCCCGCGTGACGTCATACCCCTCCCCGCGTGAACCCACCGCCCCGCACTCCCCCCCCCCCGCCCCCAGAGGACCTGCGTTAGAACTCTCATAGCTATACTACTGATATATTCGGAAACTTTCGAAATACGTGCATTGAGAGCTATGGACTGGATCCCGCGTATCACTACATATTGCCGGGGTATACCTGGGATGCAATGCTAAAACACTCGAATGTCAAGTTTGAATTACTAACTGACATCGACATGGTTTTATCCGTTGAGCGGGGTATACGCGGTGGTTTCAGTCAATGCTTAAACCGATATGCACACGCTAATAACAAGTATATGGAGTCGTTTGAGCCATCGAAAGCATCATCATACTAGATGTATTTTGACGTCAACGATTTGTATGGATGGGCAATGTATCAACCCTTGCCATATGCAGATTTCCGATGGATCAACGACGTGTCCAATTTTGATCCATCTTCCTCGCGCTAGATTCACCGACAGGCTACATCCTTGAAGTTGACTTGGAATATCCCCAATCTCTACATGATGCGCACAAAAACCGGCCGTTTTGTCCAATAGATGAAAAACCGCCGGGTAAGCAGGGGGAAAAGCTGTTAGCAACCGTCTGCGATAAAAAGCGCTACGTCATTCACTATCGAAATTTACAGCAGTGTTTACGTCATGGACTTTGCCTCACGAAAATCCATAGGGCCTTACAGTTTACAGAATCCCCATGGCTGCGTTCGTATATTGAGTTGAATACCCAGTTTCGAACGCTTGCCAAAAACGATTTCGAAAATAATGTATTCAAATTAATGAATAATGCGGTCTTTGGCAAAACGATAGAGAATGTGCGCAATTATGTAGATGTAAAGCTTTTAACAAAATGAAAGGTGAAAATTCAACAAGCCGATATATGTGGGTATGTGCATACTCGACATATTCAAAACGTGCTTGTATGGATTTCATCACGAGTATATGGTTCCTCTGTATCGAAGTAAATGTGAAGTCGTGTATACCGATACGGATAGTCTCATATATGACATTGAAAGCGATGATATATATGCCGACATGAAACGTGACATTTCAAAATTTGATACGAGTGATTATTGAGCGGACAATGGGTATGGTATACCGCTCGTCAACAAGAAGGTACCCGGTCTCATGTAGGACGAATGTGATGGAGCAATTATGACCGAATTTATTGGACTTCGATCGAAAATGTACGCGACACGTGTCGAGGGTAAGAAGGACACGTGTCGAGGGTAAGAAGGACACGAAAACAGTTAAATGTGTCAAGAGTAGCGTTGTGGTTAGGACAATCACGTTTGACGATTATGCTCGATGCTTAAAGGAAGAAGTTGAAATGGAGCGTAGTCAAACGTGCATTCCATCAAAGTTGCATAAGGTCTACACCATCCGTGAGACAAAAATCGCTCTGAGCCCACATAACGATAAGCGGTATATCATACCTGGGACCTCTGATACCCTACCATAGGGGCACTATAGAATACCATCGTAAAAAATTATGTAAATTTTTTTTCTACAACGTTGATTTTTTTTGTAAAGTTCTGTAGATTTTTGTGAATATTTATGTATAAAACTCTTGAAAATTGTGTATATATTTTGTTCACGCGATGTAAAACTTGTTAATACTATGTTTGTTGCTGTACATATTTAATTGTGTAAGAATGGATTTCTTATTTTCTGTAATTAAAGAAATGGACTTTTTATAATGCCATGTGTTTATTCACTCTATCCATCTCCTCGTACCCCACGTTCCACGAAAAAGGAATTATCGACGGCGAACAAAAGCAAGCCTACTGTGGAGTCGGTCGGAGGCCTTGGAGGGATACATGCGGAGACGGCCAGTAGTTAAGGTCAAGAGTCATAAAACGTATATATTTTTCCATTGGATTTCCTTATCCAACTATTGTGGCTATTGTCGAAACCTAATCACTTTACAAACATTCGATTACCATGCTTCATCAATACTGCTTTAATGATATAGATATCGGGGTGCTTGACCCTGCGAAGCTCTTGTTCGTAGAAGCCACCGGCGATCGGTTCATCTTTATGGTCCTTCAAGTGACACGTCACGGGATGAGTTTTTTTACATGATGGATTGTAAATATTTCTGTCGTCCAGTTTGGGGTGTAACCCTTTTCGAAAATAGTCTTAAATTTGCTGATTCTTACTTTAACACCAACGGCGAATTTCGGTTGTCTTTGTATTGGAGACTTATTAAGAATTTGCTGCAATTGCTTCTGATTTTCCGCGTTGACATTTCTCGGCTTCATCTTAATCGTGCGATGTACAGAATCGTTGTACTCGGCTACTTTGAGAATGCGAATTTTGAGAATGTATCGATGACGATGAGAAGAAATTTGCGTTTGGCGTTTTGACGCGCATATGATGACAAATCGACGAGATCGGCTTGCCAGGTTTCGTCCAAGCCACGGATGTCCACATGTCGACGCAGATAGATTCGTCGAGCAGGCTTATGTAGCTCCAGCACGAGAGCGCCTTTTTTTCGCTCATTTTCCAGTCTACTCAGTCGTGCATTCAATCCAGCAATGACGTGTGAATTACGCGTCACCAAATCTTGTAGAGTTTTGACATTGGCCTCGAGTGTCTTCAATGTCTCGTATCGTAGCTTCATTACCATTAACCACCAAATGACTACTTTCATTCATTTCTTTGCGTATGTTCTTAATGATAGTTCGGGATTTCTTTTGTAGCGCACTTAGAGTGATGGCATCATCTTCTCCTTCCGGATTTGCAATGTTACACAATCGTTTCTGCCCCAAGTCATAATGACCACCTGCGGTAATTCTAAAGCCAATCCCAGGTCGACCTAGACTTCATTCACTTCACGCAATTCCTCGATAATCGATATAATTTCATTCACATGTGATGAATTTCCGGCTGCTTGTGATGCCAGAAGTAAGCGAAGGCGATCTCCTAGCTCGTTCGAACTGTCCCAATAAATATAGTCCGATTGGGTGTTTTTTTAGCTAGCTTATACTTTGGCATACCCTGTCCCACATGATGATCAACTATATTTGCAATATATGTGTTAAATTTGTGGCTAGTGTTACGTCGTATAGCCTAACTAGGCTTCTAAAATTTTTTGTGCGCATTCGTCGAGATTACGATCTTTTCATAGTTTTTCAAATCGTCCGGGGTGAGAGTTTCAACATTGGGCACTTTTTTAAACAGTAGCTCCGATAATCCAACCGTTTTTGCATAATTCACATCTCCCACACGAATATGTTGAGAGTCGAAAATTATCGGAGAATTACCAATCATTAATTTGTTGCTTGCGTGATTCCGTACACCATGTAATACATCCAAGCTTGCTATTCTATTTGTTTGTAATAGCAGGATATATTCACGAATCAATTCATCGACATTTTGGGAGTCATGATCATCCTTATATATCAATTTAAACGAATCGTGTGTTTCACTCTTGAAGGAATCTTGTGCCTCGTTCTTCAATTGATGTTTCACACTATTTAACGCATCTCCTTCTTCAACATCATCACTCAATTTTTAATCCTTAATTTCCCCCTTTGCCACCTCACCGTTTTTATATGACACCAATTTCTCCAATAGTCTCACTATACGCTCACATCTTGCATTCTCTCCTCATCGCTATCTTTTCCAATTTTCATCATCCGATGCTTTCGTCTGATTGCATCACTCGCCTTGGCAATTTCATGCAATACATCTTTTTCTCGCAACAGTTGTTCGCTCTTCATATTGTCACTACCACGGCATGCGCAATACTGTCTCTTCAACTACCAGCGATGAGTCATTTATCAATGGTGAGAGAATAATCAAAACCTTGTCTATATCGACCTTCGTTAATATCGGTATCCTTATCAGTCATGACAAATGCATACTTGTCGGAATTCCAGCATTTCACGCACATGTTTTCAAAGCACATATAAGTCATATCCGTATTAACATGATCGTTGAAGACGTGTTTGAAATTCATATCGTCCTGCTTGAAAAGCACCACGAAATTTGCATTATCTCTCACGAGATGTTTAGGGATACCAGTGTACGTCTGACAAAGATAAAAGCTGTCAACAATCTCGTGTCTTCCCATGTGATCGTGCATCACTTGGTGCTATCACTTGTTCATGCACCCCGAATGGATGATATTCAACTCCACTCACAGGTTCGAGTAATTGTTCGAGCAACTTATACTTTGGCTGCTTCAACGATTTGGAATACAAGTAAATGTTTTTAAATCTCAAACCATTCGGATGGATGATGAGAGTGAGCAAAGCGTTGGTTTTCCTAGCATTCGATGGACCGCAAAACAGTGCACGTATGCTATCCGGCAATGAATTCCCATGACGTTTTTGTTTCTTCTTCCTCCCACCGTCTTCGACAAACTCATCGAAATTTATCACAGGGAGTCCGCCTCCGTTAGTTTGCTTCTTGGTCGTCATCTCACACACGACTAACGATGAAATCATATAAATAGGGTTCTTATAGGGATTATCAATCAGTCGCATATTTTCTTTAGGCATGATCGTGCATGGCAATAGTGGTAAAGGTTTAGTCAACCGCCTAATCAACAAACTCCCCGTTGAACTACATTTGCCTTGGTATCAGTATTGTGGACCAGGCACATAGTTGGTCAAGCGCCTTGCTCGTGGTGTTCCGGGCATTAACCCATTGGATACGGCTGGCAAACAACACGATATTGCGTATTCGAAAAATCCGGATAATCTTGAGGCGAGACATTTGGCGGATAAAGTGTTGCTGAACAGGCTGGGCAACGTGTTACTGCGAGAGACGCTAGTATCAGTGAAAAAGCTAGTGCTTGGGGTGTGGCAAATATTATGAAGACGAAGAGAAAAATTTGGCATGGGGATAAAGACCCGTAAGGGTGGCGTTTGTTTGAAAAAGATAATTGGCGCTGCAAAGAAGACAATGTTTCAAAGTAATGATCCGCATAAAATTATTAAATCAGCTCTAAAGGGTACTCTGTAAAGATGCTCGAAAGAGGCAGCTGTCAAGATGTACGGTGGTAAAGTCCGCACACTTCGGGTTCTACCTGTACCCCATACAATTGTTGATTTATTACCATTCCTCGTGCCCATTTTTGCCGGTCTTGACGCTGTGGGTGCGATGTCGGGTGGTGCGGCTTGCATAGCTAAACCCGTAAATACTGCTGAAGCAGCTAAACGTGAATTGGATGAAAGTAAGCGTCATAATCGGACAATTAAAGCAATTGCATTAGGTCGGGGTCTACGTCCGAAATCATATCAGCAGGGAATGGGCCTTCATATCACGCCAAAAAACTAGACGTTACGCTACCTCACCGAGCCCTCACCGACATCGACCTACTTAAATATGCAAAAATTTTTAACATTCGACATTTCCGTGGAGTTTACATGCGCGATACATTGCCGGTGAGTGGACCCCTCAAATGTGAAGCAGCAATTGTAAATTTCGATGAAAATGCCGGTCCTGAAACACACTGGGTCGCTTACAAAAAGACTGGATGGAAAGTCGTGTACTTTGATAGTTTCGGCAATCTTCCACCATCATTCGAACTCGAGATATTTTCGTGTTGGTAGCGTTAATTATAATTATAAGGGATATCGGGAATATGATACGATTGAATGTGGACATTTGTGTCACAAATTTCTTTGTCGCCAATTGCAGCACAAAGACAAATATACACTATATATAGGGGGGAAATGACGTGGAGAATTCAGTTGTCAATTTACCAGCAACATGGATGAAAGATTAACATTGACCATATCTGGCTCATCATCCATACTCGAGGCGCAATACTTTCCCCCCATCGAACTCTAGCGACACAACAATTATACTCTCGGTCTCATGGAATTGTTAACCTTTAACTCTATTCCCAATATCGACATTGAGCACAACAAAACTTTACGTGGGAGATGAAGTGTTGACGATACCTACGGGCAGTTATGAAATCTATTTCATAACTGCCCGTAGGTATCATGATCATCTTTAAACCCAATAATAATACGCTGCGCAGCGAGATCGAGTGTGATCGTGATGTAAATTTTGAGCCAAAAGATTCTATTGGGTATCTACTAGGCTTCACCGCACGCAAATTGGAAGCCAATAAAAGACACGATCCGATCTTCCGGTTACCATTCTCAAAGTGAACACCCTACGCGTTGAGTGCAACATTACCGTTGGCGCCTATATTAACGGACAAAAAGTACACACGATTCACGATTTTTTTCCATCTGTGCCATCGGGCTATAAGATCATTGAAGTTCCCTCCCACTTAACTTATCTGCCAATCACGAGCCGAACGATTGCCGCGATACAGCTTCGCATAGTGGATCAGGACGGTGATTTGGTTAAAGTCCGCGGTGAAGTGATCACCATATGCCTGCATATAAAGTCGTGATGGGTATAGTTTTCAAGAATCTTCCAATAACAATAAACGGCCATGGATAAAAACAATCAGTCGTCGGCCAGCGCCCAAAGTGCTAACACCTCAAACCGTGCTACTCTTGAAGAGTTTGGGTCTCAAAGTGCGTGGCGAAAGCGTGTAAAAAATTATTTAGTCTGTGCTCAGTGCATCTGTTGCGTGACATGGAAGAAGAAATCGTAAACATTCAGACACCCGTGGTCTTTGATGAATCCATCATCCATTGTGAGATTCACGCTCATCAGCCATATGCACCTTTAACCTTCAATAACAGCGATGAAATCTGTATTGCCATCCAACATCAAGACCTCTCTATTCTACCAAGCAAGAGTTCCCTACACATATGTGGGAAATTATCCAAGCGTGATGGGGCGTCAACCACTGCTACAACTCTCGTCAACAATACCATTTGTCATTTGTTTGAGGTAGCGCGATATGAATTGAATGCCATAGAAATCGATTGTAATTAGAATGTTGGCATTACGAGTGTAATTAAGGGATATTCATCTCTCTCACCGGCGAAAAGTTCTATGCTCGAGAACACTGGATGGCTCGATGTAGAAGAGACGAAGCAGATTGTAGATGTATCGGAAAACTTTGATGTGTGCATTCCGCTCAGCATGCTCCTCGGGTTTGCCGAAGATTATCGTAAACTTGTCGTAAATGCCAAGCACGAGTTGATCCTCACGAGATCAAAGACCGACGACAATGCCACTGTACAAACAGCGCCCGAAGAACAATTGTACAAACAGCGGCCGAAGAACAAACTCATATTGCATAAAGTAGAATGGCTCGTACCGTATGTGACAGTCTCGGATTAGCGAAAAATTCATCTGTTAAAGTTTCTCGCCAAAGACGCACCAATCTCCAAGAGGTTTCGAACATGGGAACTGTATGAATATCCATTGCTGCCTGCCACCTCTAAGCACGTGTGGTCAGTGAAAACCTCGAATCCGCTGGAGAAGCCACGATATATCATACTCGCGCTGCAAACGGGGCGAAAAAATACGAAACAACACAATGCGAGTCACTTTGATCATTGTAACCTGAGCGATGTGAAACTTTACCTCAACTCTCAATGTTATCCATATGGAAATTTGAATTTGAACATTCATCAAAATAAATATGCTCTACTCTACGAGATGTATGCAAACTTTCAACCGACCTATTACAACAAAGAGGCTGAACCATGGCTGAGCAGAATTGAATTTAAAAAAAGCCCCCCTCTTTGTCATTGACTGCTCAAAGCAAAACGATTCCCTCAAGTCAGGCTCTGTTGACGTACGCATTGAGTTCGAATTGAAAAATAATATTCCGCCACAAACTTTAGTATACTGCATGATCCTCCATGATCGTATTGTCGTGTACAATCCAATCAGCAGTGGGGTTTAAAAATTCGTATAAAATCATGTTCATAATCTACGTCCTCTTCAGTCAACATGGAGCTTATCGTCGATGTACAGGGCTTCAAGAGACCGATCAACAAATTTGTCCTAAAGGAGATGTCCATCATCAAACTCCACGACAAGGATTCTGAACCACTGACGCTCGCCTTCGATGCACCATTTGCATGGGACTCTACCGGCCAAGTACAAAATGACAAAGAAGTGGTTGGAACGCAATTTCCATGGAATCCGATGAGAACACAGCGGCATACCTTGCGAGGCAGCTAGAAAGCCAATTCGAGAAATCTTGCAAGGAAGCCCCACCATCTATGCGAAGGGATTCGAGAAATGCGCATGGCTATCAAGATTTACGGATCCCACGACCAACGTCATCGACTTGGAGACTCTGGACTGTCCATCGCTGCAGAAGTAGCCGAAAATCACAAACTCCAAATACCCCCATCATTCCTTCAGTACGAAATACAATTGCGCCCGTGATAATGTAAAGTCGCTGAAAAGCTGGCTGATTTTTTTAAATGAATAAAAAACATTTCCATGAAAATATATACCATTTGTATTCTTCATTTATTCTACGACGAAAATTGTTTTGCATTTCTCCTTCTCATACATTCCGATAAAACAGGTTTTTTTAAATACATGTTTACATAGTCAACCTCTTAAAACGTCGAAAACGATGGTGATTCGGCTGTGATCCGGACGGCTCTTCCACTCAACGATGCTGCACCAACGATGCTCAATTACTGCACCAAATTTGCTCTTTTCCACCATACTCCAAGACGATGGAACTTGACGCTGTTGTATTTTCCACAACTGCATGTAGAGTTGACTATTACGCGCCAGTTGCAGCATACTCTCGATGATGCGGACAGTCGTTCGACGATGGTGTTCCAACGAATTTCGTCTTTTTCCACAATGTGTGCTCAGACTCGGAAAAAGTCTATGCTGTTGTATTTTTCACCTTTGTATTCCATCCACGATGTCGGCAATGTAGCGTTCCCTAAACTTGGTTTATATGGCCCTCATGTCGGAGATTCGATGATCTGAGTAAACGCGGAGTTCAGACAGCTTCTTCGTTGCAAGGAATTCCACCATCAGGCTGACTTTGTTGATACTCGAGAGATTCATTTTCCCCGCATTTTCAAAGTACTTTTTGGAGAGATGTTGATGTCGCGCTGGAATAGTGCAGTCTGAGCTTGGACTACGAAACTATAAGCTCCCTCATAACCCTCCGACTCAAATTTTCAAACTTCTCCCCACTTTTCCAATCATGAAAAACAGGTTCAAACACATTTGAAGAACCTCGTACGTGGAGAATTTCCACAGCATTTTTCACATTCCCGACGTTGAGGTGGGGGGCCATCGATGTGATCTTTCATCTGTGGCGTATTATAATGCTCCATGCATGGAAGATACGATATCTCTTCACTATCGTTCCGATGATGTTCTAGCAAACGGATGCACTGCATACATACTCCCACATCTGAATATCTCGTCGTTATAGATCGAAATGAAAATAAGTCCTCGATACATCGAAACATTTTTTTTTCCAGTTTGCAGCTGTGCTTCGGTGGCCCATCTGCGGTCAAAAACCCTTTGACGATAGACCTTTAAATTTTATAGTTTTTCCAAGAAATCCCGACTTGTCGGGACATGTCTCGGGTGTCGGCGAGAGTCGTGGCAGGAGTCGACACACATACAAACATATTAAAGATTTCGGAAACGAACCCAAGCGCATCACACCTGCATCTCATAAATAAACGCCTTTAAGCCGTTCCCTTCATGTATCGCTTCATATTAACGAAATTTTCCCACCCATATCCGGCCATTACACGTACACATCGTGTGTAAGTTTTATTTTCGCACTGACTAAATAATGTAGAAAGAAAAACACTGCATCGATGCTAATCTTGTTTTATGTCTATAATAAATTAGGAAATTTATGGGTTTTGAACGTTCACTCACCACTACCTGACCCCCGCCCCCACAAAACACTCGTCGACAGTGGCTTCCCCCTCTCGACAGTCGCTCTTCGAACCACACGGCTACCCCCTCCGCAGAGATCCCTGGCATGACGTCACGTCCCCGCGCTGGATCCCCCTCCACCAGGTACTCGGCTTCACCGCGCTGGACCCCGCCGCCCCGCTCCCCCCTGATATGCCGCCCCATGCGTTAGAATCGGCCTAGTACATCTACTGTCGTGGGCCATTACTGTGCCGATTATAAATCCCATTGGGGGTGGCGTGACGTAACTATGCTGTGCTCATATGAAGCTCATACTAGCGGCATGGCGTGACGTAACTATGCCGTGCTCATATGGAGCTTGTAACGTCGCGAGAAAAAGCGCTATCTATTTCTTTTTCCTCTCCTATTTTATTGTATTTCACTCCGGGGAAAACGCGGGCTTATCCGATTCCACATGGAAATCGTAGAAAACTACGAAATCAATACACACGATAACGGCATTCTCATTTTTCGACGGGTTCTTATATTTTCTTTAGAATTAGGCTCACCACAGCCGAAACGAAATATATCGACAAGAAGCGAGCGTCGCATAAGTTCCCACGCGAGAGCATAGTCGGCCTTGAATATATCTACACGCAACCATCAAACGCAGTTGATGATAAAATCCTTAGCCATAAGAACGTACAACACACGAAGACACACGAAAATATCCAAATCCTTACTCTACAAAAATATACATTCTCCAAAAGAAAATCCGGCAATAAAACTACGCTGGTATTTCCCATGCGCCTCACACCTGGGTCAACAGTGCCTATCTTGAGGCAAGCGCGGCGATGCGACCAAGGCCCTTTTTCCTCTCTATATTTTTCCAACGCTCCAGATAACGAGACGCGGACTAGTTTCCGAGAATCGAGATGGAGATCACACACATCGTAGTCTACACCCAATCATAGTCCCCAAAAATATTTCCCCTTCCAACTCGACCGGTCATATGCACTCGTAAATTTCCTACATCCTTTCCACCAATCAAAAAATTAACGCATCACGAAAATGCACTTTTCGAGAACCTTCTCCCACCATCCCAGCATCCAAAATATCCTACAAGCTAGAATAGAAAAATCTTGGAGTCAGTGTTCCATCACCACTCGTTCAGACCTAGTCTCCCAACAGAGTGTTCCATCACCACTCGTTCAGACCTAGTCTCCCAACAGAGTGTCCCATCATCACTCGCTGAGAAAAAGTCTCCCTTCAAGCTCTATCGCGTACGAACAAAAATCAAGCAACAATGTTCACCGGAACGATTACAAAAATTGTCTCCATAAAGCGAATGCGAACTTTAACTTCCGAATTATATTTTATGATAACGCGAACTACGAGAATTTTATTAAGTGTCTACGTTAAATGTGTACATCGTTTTGTTTTGCGTAATTTGTAATTTAATTCCAACCTCGTCTCGCGACAAATACCCCGTGTTAAAAATTTTCGTCGACGTGAACACATCATCGTTACCAAGCGTGCGCAACCGAGGGGTCCGACCTACCTGCGGAGGCCCGAATCCGACGACTATAAACAGATTAGCGTATCCACGACGCATCATCAATGTAAGCGAAATATTTTATGTATATTTTTGTATTATTAATTTAATAGAATTAACCAAATTGGTTAATTATAATAAACCCCAAATTATCAAGTCACTTTCGCAAATCAATTCATTTATCAATCGAGTCACTGCATCACACCCACCTTTGCATGCACCTTTCCCTTTTACACCCTCATCCCGAGCTAGTGCGCTAGGCGTAGGCTAGAAAGAGGGAACCACGATAGGTATATGCCCACGTCCCCTCAGGACGTGACAAGCTCATATGAGTGTCATAGCGTGAACAATTAAAGAATCCAAAAATCTTGATTAAAAAAATCTGGTAGGTTTTTTATATCTTGTGATGGGGATATTTCCTCTAACCGGAAACGAGAACTCAAATCGGGATCTGCTGTGAGAAACCGTCACTTTCGGCCGTTCCTCCCGTGCGCGTGCATCCGCTGTACCCGGGGCACCAGAGACTTTTTGTCGCCTCACGTCTCAACCGGACTAAACTGGGGTCGGGGGGATCCAACCTGACCCACCAAACGGAGAATGGAGCTCTCCTTAATTCTTGGTCTCCCGGAATGTTAACCGGGTTCGGAGTCTGGAGACATCCTCGATTTTTAATCGCCGGAATCGTTTAACCGGACTAATCTGGATGCACTTGCATGGGGGAGAACGGTTGCGGTAAAGCACGGCCGCTCAGGCTGTGGGTTGTGGTAGAGGGGTCGGGATTCACTGGGGAATAGCGTGAAGGATCACGGGATCTGTCACTTTCGCGACACCGGAAACGTCACTAATAAAATAAAACAATGGTTTTATTTTACAATGCGGGAGCCGGTGGATTATTCACCCAAGAACTTTTTACGTAAAGGAATTTACTCGCGAATTCGGATTTAACTGTCGTAAACAAGAGTGCGAGACGTCACGGGCGCGAGAGAGACACGACACGTCTCTTCATCGCGACGTCTGATCGACAACTCTCACGATATCCGGAAAATCGGGAGCGATCGCGATATTGGAGGCAAGCGTCTCACGCGAAGATTCGTTAGCAACTCTGTACCACGCGCGACCAAGGCCGGCGTGCGAGGGATTATGCGAGAGCGAGACAGAGCGCGTTAACAGAAAAAATGTCAACACGCTCGCGGCATCGGACCATGCGAAATCGCCGGTTCAAGCGAGAACTTTATCTCGTATAATATCGAGAGCTGAAATATTATTTCGGGAGCTGGAATATTCTGGTAGAATATTCCTTTCGGAACCTATATTTTCTGCCCGAGTTACCCCGAAAACGGAACGGTAACAAATCGGGACCTTTTCTCATCGATAACATGGAGGCTCTCGGAAATCGCATCCCCGGGTCACCGTGAGAAAGCGGGCAAAGCTTCTGTCCAGAAGCGCGGCGCGGAGATCTCCAGCCTCCGCCCGTAACCCAAACGGCCCGCTCTCCAGCACGATGCACCACTATGGTGGGGCGCCGGCGTTTCAGCCGGGCGTGCACCGATTCCCTGAGAGGCTTCACTGGGTGCATCCTTCAGTCGCGATTTCTCAGTACGTCGATCCACACGCCGCTCGACCGAGTTCCGCACGCCAACCTAACCAAAACCCAAACCCAACCCAAAACCTCAAACGTAACAAGACAAACATTCTAGAGAAAGGAGCCTTAACACTAACGGATGGTTCGCAACCCGGGCATCGAGAGCATATCTTGATCATCGGTAGCCTTTCTGTGACGTGTCTTAAAAAGTCACGTCACAATCTATATGCTTTATTTATGTTCCTGCCTATATGATAAATGGATGAAAACGTATCCTGCCCAGTTGAAGTTTTTACCTACCTACGGTTTGAACCTACGTCTTCTAATTCGAGAGCTGAGCGCGCTACCTACCTAGCCATTCTAACACTTGTGCAAACTTTCTCTGTGTATTTGCCTATTTGTATCATTTTGGATTTGTATGCATATTGCGGTCATATTGCGCTCATGGGATGTATCACTGAGAAACATGCATATCGCTATCATATTGTGCTCGTGGGATGTATCACTGACAAATATACATGTCGCTCT